>JBAMBF010000116.1:345000-447500 GCA_037043605.1 Drosophila multiciliata | reverse complement strand
TCTCGGGAACATCCCTATCCTATGAAAGATAGTCCTGTTAGGGTATTTGTGTTTCGTTACAATGATTTGCACATTTAATATTTATATGTGTGTTTTTTGTTGTTGTTTTTTTTGTTGTTGTCTCGTTTTTCATTGACTTGCGTATTTATTTTTATTTTTATTTTTTGTTTTTGTCCCGCTTTGGCGCACATTAACAAAACGCGGAACATTTTTACATCAATGATATTGAAATGATATGAAATACCCGTACCTGAAGGGGAGTGGGGTGTGTGTTTCTGCGGGTCGCGTATTTTTCAATTTTAAATATTGACAAGTATGCTAAAAGAGAGGGTGGTGGGGGGAGGGTGCTCACATTGCCTGCCCGGCGGCTTGCTTAAGGTAATTTGACAAGTTGTCGAAGCTTTAGCAATGTCACATTTTGGGGCGCAAGTCAACAGGGCAACAGATTGGAATGGGTTGTCAGCCTCGCTGATGTCTCACTTAGGCAACTTTTGGGATGCGGATTCCGAATCCGCATTTAGAGCTGCTCTGTTGATCTACTCGGCTCAGGGCTTGGCTCCGCTCCGCGAGAGCCGAAGGCATCGTGTTGTGGGGCGTTAGAACGCAACTAATAGATGCACTTGGATTTGTATGACCATCCAGCGCAAATGACAAGCGAAATAAGGGCAGGTGACAGCATAAGGACAAGGGAGAAAGGCGAATGGGGGTGGTAAGGGGGAGGGATTGAATGCATAGCTGTAGCGAAAATACGAATGTCAACATTGCAATTACGCAAACATTTTCCGGACACCAATAATATGCCATGACAAGCTGCCAGGCAGGCAGACCAAGGAGCAGTGACAGGGAGAGGGAGAGGGAGAGCAGATAGCGATGCAGATGGCAAAAGGCGAGTAGCGAGATGCAGAGATGCCGAGAGTTACAACAATGGCCAAAGGTGAGCTGATGATGCAAAGCCCCAACAATGGCAGCGATGTACAAAAACCTTACCTGGACACCCCGCCGGCCAGAAGATGGCAGCGACAGGACGATGACGTTGATAGTGGCCGTAAAATGGTTGAAGCTAACAAGTCGCAAACATGGAATCACTTGACTAAAATAATACCCGTACTTTCTAGCAGAGATTGGAATGAATAAATGTGGATAAAAATAAAGATGGAAAAATGGAAACAAATCAACTTTGAAAGGATATTTTTTCAGTTTCTTCGTAGAAACTATAAAATTAGTTATTGATGATGATGATGATGATGATGATCAAGGGGAACCTTTCATTGATTGACCGTAGGATGCTGAAACGATATTCCGTGGATCAGTTTCCCCATATCAAATTTTCAATTTCAAATTCAGATTCTTCGGAAGTTGCCCCAAAAGGGAAGTTCTCAGGGATGTTCACCTAGTAATTCCCAACAAAAAAGATACAGATCAAAGATACAGATAATACTTCGTAAGACTATCAGTTAAATATACATATATATATATATATATATATAAATATATATCTCAATTGGGTGCGGGTATAAAAAGCTGTAGTCGACAGTCGTAGAAATATTTGAATGTGAGGCCAAGTTGGACTATGACTTGGCTGGTTGGTTAGTTGGCTTGTTGGTTAGCTTGAGGGGGGTCGGGGGGGTGGCTGAGTTGATGCCAGCCGAGAAATATAAAAAATGACAGGACAGCGCCAACAGACAGTAGCAGGAGCAGAAGCAGGAGCAAACAAACAAATTGCGAATGCAAATAAACGAAAATTATAAATAACAGCCAAACGAGCAAGTCGGGAGTCAAAAGAGAAAAGAGAAAAGGGAATAGAGAAAAGAGAAGAGAGAAAAGAGAAAAGGGAATAGAGAGAAGAAGGGAAAAATGGGAATAAATATAAATAGCACTGGGAGGGAAAATATAGAAATAGTTTGCAACTGGAAACTGGAAACTGGAAAGTGCAAAATGACAGCCAGCGGAAAAGTGTGGCAACTAACGATTAGCAGTGATCAGTTGCCGCTAATACAAGCTGACGTTGTAAATGCCACAAATGGGGGCAACTGAAAAGGCTATTAGGAGGCCCAATCCGCCGCAACAACGCTGACAGCTGACAGAGCAGGCAACTGATCTGTGGCATGCAACAATGGACGCAGGTGGTAGGCCTGTCAGCGCTGACAGTTCTCTCAGCGAAATTAAAAGACAGATTTGCTTAGCTAACGGTACGTTACATATAACGGGACGTTGCATCAACAAAAACTCTTCGCAAGTTGCAGAAATACAATTTAGGATTTAAAAAAATATTTATTAAAAATTTAAAAAATAAGCCAAAGTGATTTTGGCCATATCTGAAGTAAAAGAAGTATTCTCCGATATGCAGTCACATGTATAATCAATCTAGTCAGGAAAATTCGACTAGGATATATATCAAAAAATCATATATCATGCAAAGTCTCTCAAGTTTGACGAAACGTTTGATTCCCATTTCTCTTAGCTTATGGCCAATTCTCAAAATCAGAGAATCGAGAACAATCAATAAATGCTTAACTAATATCAATATGGAATCACTGATCAGGATATATATATTCTCGCGTTTCGATTCCAGGAGCTACAATCCTTTATATGACGGATTGAGACTTACTTAGAGATTTTGTGGCGTCAGTTTGGGGCAACTTTCGGCAGTTGTTTGCCACTTATTCAAGAGCAGTACTAGCAGCGGGGGGTGTAGTGGGGGGGGGGGGGGGGTGAAATGGCAGCCCGGAGAGTTCATTTGCATTGCTGAAATTGTGGACTGGCCGCCGCAAAGTATGCAACAGTAATTTGCGTGCTTGAGAGGATTGCCGGCTGTGCCGGGTCAGCGCGTAAAATAATCAAGCTTCTCAGGCCGCCCAGCTGGAGCTGGGAGTATGGAGTATCCAAAGCTGGCGCTGCTCACGTATGCAGACATCCGGGCATAGCTGGGGTAGATCTGGCTGCCGCTTCGTTGCCTGGAAACAATCGACGAATGCAAATGAAACTGGCGAAGCATTTCCAGCGGCGTTGCGCGAATTGATTAAAATTCGATTGTTTCTTTTATTTCCTGCCGCCTGGTGGCGCTCGGGGGTTGCGTTCCAAATATATATCTAAAAGGGTTGCAATGTTATGCTAAACCCCCATCTTCCGCTGCTCCGCCTCCTTCAACATCTTTGACTACTTCTTCTGGTACATCTTGTTGTTGTTGTTGCTATTTATCGGCTGTGCCTGCCTTGGCATTTATTACACGGCATTTGGAGTTTTAATTATGCCGCCGTCGTCGTCATCGTCGTCGTCGCCTTGTACCCCATTCGCCCCGCCCCTCCTTAGCCCTCGGGCGCTGCCTAATCAGCGGCAGCACATCAGCCAGTCAAAGCTACCCCCAACCACACCACACCACACCGCACCACCTTCCCCACTGCCTGCCTACCATCCACACGCCTAATCATGTTTCACCCCTTTCGCATTTTTACCTTTTGTCGTCGTCGTTGCTTTTCGATGTTTAATTTTTTAATTCGTTATCCTTGCGCCTGCTCTTCCGGAGTTCGTGTTTTTTGGTTTTTTCATTCGCCTGCCTAATGGGGGGTTGGCTGGCTGGCAAGGGTTAAGTATTAAACGCTAAATCAGATAATGTTAGACAATTGAGCAGCGACGCCGCCCGACCGAGCTGACATTAAAACAAAAGACACGGCATGGCGCATCATCGAAGGGCCGACTTCTTGTCGTCATGCAAATGCGAAGCCACCCGACCAACAACAACAACAACAACAACAAGTACAACAACAACCTCTGCAAATACAAAAGCAAAAAATGAAATAACAAAAACAAAAAAAAGAAAAAATAACAAAAAGGGTTAGCTTTTCATAAAATACTGCATATATTGACTCAAGTCATGTACACCAGCAGCAGGAGCAGCAGCAGCAGGAGCAGCAGGAGCAGCAGGAGCAGGAGCAGCTAGGACAAGGAGGACAAGCTTCGACAAGGAGTCGGCAAACTTCGATTACAAAATTTTCATATTATCCGATTAAGCGCCAGGCCAAAGCCGAAAACCAACAAAACAACAACAACAACAACAACAATAACAACAACAACAACAACCACTAAAACAACAAAACAGCAAGAATTAAAATTTTAAATTATTGCTTTGAATGCGCTTCGTTTGTGTGTGCTTAGATGAAGGCGTGGCTCTTAACGCCCACTCCATTGTTGAATGGATGACAGTCTGGCCACTAAAGTATGCAAAAATACTATATATATATATATCGGATAGAGAGAGATTTTCGGGTATGCGCAACTGTTAAATACCCAAAAAAAAAAAAATAAAAAATAAATAAATAAATAAATAAATAAAAAAAAAAAAATAAAAATAATTTAAAAAAAAAAAATAAATAAACATAATCTATAGATTAAATATTGACAAGAAATTAGCTTTTTCAAATTAAACACAATTAAGGGAAAAGAGCAATATTGAGAATCTTAACCACGATTGGAGAGTTCTCCGTAGAATTGGAATACCCGTTAAGAGAGTAGCGAAAATTGGATGAGTGTATAAAAATAGGAGCGCTTCTAGCTAAATCGGAAGCCGCTGACAACGCGGATGACGCCGGCGACCTTTTCGGTCGAGTTGGCTTCTCAGTTATTTTCCAAAATTATCCCAAGTAACTGCGCGGAAAATATGCCATGTCCGTGGTCGTGTCACCCTTCGTGTCCCCCGCCGTGTGTCCCTTTGTGCATGACCGCGACTGTGCCTGTGTGTGTGAGTGTCACTGTCTGTGTCAGTGGACTCCGGTTGTGTCCAGCCATCGATGGGTAAGTTTTATTATATAACAGTAGAGAAATAAATTTTTGGTAAAGTGAATCTCATTCTTAAAAAAAACCCACATTTTTCTGTTGTAAGGGAAAACTTTTATGATCTTTATAAAGTCAACTAAATTGAATAATGAATATATCAGCAAATTCATGTCATGTCTAATTTTTAATATAAATATCTCAGCAAATTGAAATCTTATGTTTTTCGAAATTTAATTGTAATTGTTTTTTTTTCATTTGTAAAATTTTTTAAAATGGAATACACAAAAATGCATATCAAAAATATTTGTTAAGATATAAAATTAAATGCAATTATTATTTGATATTGAAATGTAAATTAAATTAAATTAAATCTGCGATCTAAACTCTTTTTACCAGTCTTAGGCCTTTTTCTTAACAATTTAAATATTTTAAATATTTAGTAATTAACTCCGAAATAGGAGTAATTGAAAACTTTACATTTGTTTCTCGAGCTTTGTATCCATCTAGTTGAAACCACTTAAAAGAATTCCCGATTCCTCCCGCCTATTCCGCTGCTAAAACACACTCACACACACACACACACACACTCACACACACACACACACACACTCATGAGGTTTGTTAGCCAAAGTGCTGGCCTTCAACTAGATGGCTGGGACTAAGCCTCGAAGCTTGGGTTTTAGTGGGCTTTGCAGGGCTTTGTGGAGTCTGCACGGTGTTGCCATTGGGATTGGGATTGGGCTGGGTGGGCTGGGCTGGGCTGGCGGCTGAGTTCTGAGTTCACTTTTGGTTTTGTGCATTTTTAATTATTGGCTTTTTTCTTAGACGCTTTAATTGTATTTGCTCAGCATTTGGACAAAGTGCACACAGGCGCCGTCAACTTGGCCCATCCACAGGATAATGCAAGAGAGAGAGAGAAGTAGATGAAAGATGAAAGAAGTAGGAGATGGCGATGGGGAAGAGGGATGTGGGATGTGGGATGCAAGGGTGTCTACAGATGCTTTGACAAACCCTTGTCCAGTGGCCGCATTTAAATTGCATGGAATTTGTAAACTAAAATTAAAATAGTTAATGATTTTTTGTTCAGGCGACAATGGGGGCATAGCTGGAGTTGTAACCAAACCAGTGAGTATTCGAGTCAAGTGGAGAGTGTGGAGTGTGTTGGAGGGGGGGATGGGGGAATGGGCAGGTAGGTTGGTAATTGAAAAAGCAGCCATTGCAGCTGCTTCAAAGACAAATAGAGACCAAAACTGTGGCGCAAACTTTTGCGGCGACAACCCTGACGCATGCTGCTGAGCAACCCTGCTGCTTCTTCTTCACCTTGCTCTTATTCTTCTTCTTCTTCTTCTTCTTCTTTGCTGCTGTTGCGTACCGTGTAAATGCTGTAAAAGTTTTTACGATTTGCCAAAACTATAAAAAGGGGCATTCGGTGTATATGTTGGGTGGGGTAGGGGTAGGGGTAGGGGTAGGGGATGGGGATATTAGGTGGGTGCATGGCCACTTACTGGTGCGTGACAGGAGTTGCATGCCGAAGAGTGGGTGGGGATGGGGATGGGGATGGGAATGATGAACGGGGGTTGCTCCAACTCGGACCGTGGATGCTCGCACTTACAATATAATAAACTAAGTAATTACATAAGTGTGAGTGTGTGTGTGTGTGTGAGTGTGTGTGTACGCTTATAGGCGACTGGGCGTGGCACACACACTATTTTAATTCAGTCATAAAACGAGGCGGGCACAAAAAGTGCGCCCAAATTACCTTGACATGTGAACAGTGAGCAGTGAATGATGGGAGCCGGAGGCGGGCTCAACAGGGATGACTGGGGGAGGAGTTGTAGCCAGGAGAGGAACTGTCGCCGAAGTAAATTCCATTCCCGAGTTGCCTTTCACTTTTTATGACAGTTTAACTTTCACCAAGGCAATGATTGTGGGTTGCCGCGGGTGCTCCGGAAATGTTGAGCCTGCCTGAGTGAGTGTGTGTGTGTGTGTGTGTGTGTGTGTGTGTATGCGTGTGTGTGTGTGTGTGTGCGTGCATTGCGAGTGAGACCATTTGGCAGGACATTTGTCATTAGGCCGCTGCTCCGCTTTCCCTTGCCCTATCCACACTTTATCACTGTGGAACATAAGCAAACTGGACGTTGGGCAACTGTTTCTTTGGCCACATCCACTGGCCAGGCCAATACCAAAATGTACCTGCATCCCCTCCACTCCTGTGCGGCGCTTTTACAGCCGAGCGCTGAATGACACTTAAATGTCGAATGCCGAGTCGCATCATCAACTTCCATAATCGTAAATATAGATTTGTGTGGCACGTAGCAGTGGCAAGCAACCACAGAGAAAGAGCCACACAACCACCCAGCCAGCCCCCTTCTCCAACTCTCTCTCTCTTTATCTCTCTCTCTCTCTCAGTTCTCTGATAAGCCTATTAAGCTGTTCTGAGCTGAGTCCAGATTCTTTTTGGACTCTTAAAAACGCTGTTTTTAGTCCACTGCAAATCACAGATCTTTGAAATTAAATTTCCAAATAAAAATTGTGCAAATTAAAGAAGTAAAAACTAATTTAAAAAAATAAATAAATATATATATATAAAAAAGCGAAATTAAATTTCTAAATAAAAATTGTGCAAATTAAAGAAGTAAAAACTAATTTAAAAATATATATATATATATATATATATATTTAAAATCTAAATATATATATATAAAATCTTAGTAAAAACTAATTTAAAAAAATAAATAAATATATATATATATATATATAAAATCTAAAAGAAATGTTTAGCTAATCTCAACTGAATTCGCCTTATTTGTTAATTTGTATTGCGATTTGAACTTTGGAAACTAAAGATTTGAAAACGAATATAAAATAAAACCAAATTGTAATTCAGCTATTAAAAAACAGTTGCTAATTTAAAACTCATTTGAAGTAAATATAAATTAAGATATATTTGGAGATTCACAATTTAAGGCAAAATGTAAGAAAAAGTCAAATTATGAAATGAATTTAATTTTTTGCTTAATCAGAGAGCAATTTTTGCATGTCATCGCCGAGTGGAAGTAATTGAGGAAAGGTGGCACAAATAATATATATATATAATATATATATATTTATATATATTTACATATATTTATATATATTTATATATATACATTTATATCTGTCCCGTTGCCAACAACTACGCAAATGGCAAATGCGAAGCTGTTCGAGAGATAATGACAAAAACAAAGAAGAAATGTTTTTCCATAGGACCTGGGCATATTTTCTATAATGACACTTTCAACAGCTGTTATATTTCTCTGCAACTCTCTTTCTTTCTCTCGCTCTCTCTCTCGCTCTCTCTCTCTCTTTCTAGAGACACACACTGAATGGGAGAGTCGCACATATTTGAAGACATAAATAAATGTCAAAAAATGCAGATTACTTATTAACCCCTGTGGCGTGCCACAACTCCAACTCCAACACCAACTACGTCTACGCTTCCACCACCATCACCTCCTGCTCCTGCTCCTGCTCCTGCTCTGACTCCGCCTCTGCTGGATGATGCTGATGCCGATGCCCGATGCCTTAGCCGCGATATTATTCATTAATAGAAGCCCAGGACGGGCTCAGCAAGCGCATTTAACGTTAACCAACCACCCCCACCCCCCCCCCCACTTCCACGGCGGGAACAAAATACAAAAAAAAAAACAAAGCGCGCTTCACGCAGCGCTTTTGCCACCTTGAAAGTAGATGTTTGGCTGGAGAAAATTATTAGCTCTTTGGTAATATTTTCTTGCATAAAATTTTGAATAATTTTTTTTGTTTCGAGTTTTTTTTTTCTTTTTCTTTTGCTTATATATCTCCCTCTCTCCTCCTCTGCCTCTCTCTATCTCTATCTCTGTCTTTGTCTTTCTATGCGTTATTCTTTGGAGTCTTTATAATTTCATATTTGGCAGCGTTATTATGGGCAACGCTGTACCCTGCCCGAGAGTATTATAAGTTTCTTGTGCAACATGTGGCACAAGGAAAGAGTCGTCTGCCACTCTATAATGTATATTCTAAGATTTTTAATATTCCTGATTCCTCTGACAGCTTGACTATATTTTTTATTCGTAATTCGTAAGAAACTATTTTGGAAATTTATTCCGACCAGAAACACTAAAATAAATACTTGGGTTTTTTTTTATTTTTTTAATTATTATTTATATTTTGCAGTAGTGTTTGTTCTTCGGCGTGGCCAAGAAAGCTGTTCCTTCTATTTTTTTTTTATTTTTTATTTTCAATTTAACCCTCATTGTTGTTATTGCGCTGCGTTTTTTTTTCTTTAGCAGCTTTCGCGTGTGGCATAAAAATTGAATCCTAATCCATGAATATAGATGATTATTATATGCCTCCATAATACCCCCCCCCCCCCCCTCTCCAACCCGGCAGCGAGCAGCGGGAGGCAGCCATTAGAATATTTTGTCTGTGCTCCGCTTCGCCTTCACCTAACCAAAACAATGAGCAACCACCGAACTCAGCTGTCTGCAGCATCGGGATCCAGCCAGGAGTCCAACTTATATATATATATATATATATATATATATATATAGAATACCGGCTCGAAATGAAAACGCCGCCAAAGTTGTCGTAAAATTTTGTTATGACTTTTTCTTATTGCCATTCGCAATTCGCCGTTCGTCGCGTTCTCGAACGCATTCGAAATGTTGTCTGTTGCAAGTGGTTGGCGGGGTGGGGGGGAATGGGAAATGTGGGGTTGGACCAAGGCAGGTCTCATGCAGATGAGAATGTGGATGCGGATGAGATGGCGTGGTCGTTTTTAAGTTACTTCCTGCTGGTATTTAAAGTTGTAAAAATTGATGGTCCCTCTGCTGCTCCTGCTCATGCTCCTGCTCCTGCTCTGCTCCTGCTCCTCAAGGCAGGATACCCATGTCCTATTTTTCTATTCAGCTGTTGCAGCTTGGTTTTAGGCTTAGCTTGGTATTTGCTCATCATTCTTGAATGATTAACTTGAATTAACAAATTGATCATATTTGGCCAATCAACGCTCAACGACAAAAACAATCGATTCGATAGACCAAAGCACGTCTCTCCATTAAGTTTAGTTATATATTCGATAATAAATATAATAAACTAAAAGTGTTTTTAGTTGAGTTACACAAAATCAAATTGAGGATCTCAACAGCAAATGCAGAAATGAATCGTTAGAAATTTGCCAGTGGTTTGAATGAATTTAATTAAATTTGAGCAGCCCATTTTTCGATACTTTTATCGGAGATATATATTTAATTAGCATGATCAAAGTATCACATATTATTGTTGGTCGAATAATGTTTATTGTGATATATTGAAGTGCAACTATAAAAAAAAGTATTTGCCATATTTTCCATATTTTCCATTTCAAATTTGTTTGCGAAATTATCAGTGGCTTAGCTATAAATAAATAAATTATTAGAAAATTACAAATTTTTTCCAATTAAAACTGCAACTAAATTACAAATGCATTAAATTTTGTCACACACACACACACACACACACACACACAGGAGCGCTTAACGAGCAAATAATAATGGCCGCAGCATTTGTAATAACAATAATGAAAAGCCATTTGGCCATTTGCTGGCCAGGCAACTGCTATAACAATTAATTAACAAATAAAATGTCAATTAATTTTACAAACACTGCGAGAACAAGAAAAAAATAATAATAATAATAACAATAAAATTTACACAATACACACACACACACACACACACAAACACACATGTTACGCATACGCCGCGTGATGCCGCGTCCAAAGCAAAGCAAATAAACCCGCCGACATTCGCACAATGAAAACCAAAAAAAGACAAGTAACTGTTCTCTACTCAAAAGGTATTGGCTAGCAGATACCCTGTGTTTATGACTTAACCTCTCCAAAAAAAAAATGAAAAATTAAAAAAGTGATTCAAATGTGAAATACGCCCAAAATTGTATCAGCTATAAAAATCAGCAGACTAATCAAATTAAAGTCTTCAACTCTTCCAAGTTTCAGGATGTGCGCAAAGAAAAATATGTTTTGGGAAAGGCAGTAAAAATCGGAATTTAAGAATAATTTAAGAGAATTCATAATGATTTTCATAAATTTTTCCAATTTTAATGGGTGCAGGGTATAAAACCACACACTGAAATGGAGCAGCGCAAATTTGCTCATTTATTTATGATTTCAATTTCAATATTAAAGGTGTGCGTGTGTGTGTGTGTGTGTATATCTGCGCTGTTGTTGGCCAGTGGTGAAAACATTTTTTGGTATTTTAAATATTTAATTGAATGATAAATAAATTTAAGCACTGCCATGCATAAATATAGCCAAGTGCAAAAGAGACAGAAACAGTGCAAAAGACATATGTGGAGACAGAGAGAGAGAGAGAGTGAAAGAGAGAGAAAGAGAGCACGAATTGCGAAAAGGAATAATATTGTAAATTGTGCGGTTTGCGGAGGCACCGGAGGGGCCGTTTGGTTTCTGACCAGCATCAGAAAAAAAAGGCCAAAACCAATGACTGTGCAGCGGTCACATAAATATTTTTACAACAGACAGACACACACAAACACACACACACACACACATACACACACACTGGGACGTGCCGCCGCCATTTTGTTTGAGGACAACGGCCGCAGACACAAATGCAATTTAATTATTACATTTGACTTTTGGCCCCTTTCGACTTCTCTTTTTTTTATGTGTCGTTTTTTTTTATATATGCACATTTTGTTTTACCCGTATTTATTTACTTATTTATTTAAACATTTATTTATTATATTTACTTGCGCCACCTCCTATTTTAGGCCTCCACTGATGATATTATAAATATTCCATGAATTGGATAGAGTATTGATGGAGCCATTCCCAAACCCGATATTCAACATAATCAAACTCTTTCACTGACAACAAATTTAGCATTTACTGCAACAATTTGTTTTTTAACAAAATCACAATTTAAATTAATAGTTTCGAACATGATTTATGAAGAAATTCTTGATTTGAGAGATTAATCATTCTTTAACCATTAAATATATTTTTTTTTTAATTTTATATGCTGGAATCATTTGATCTGCTGCGATATTAAAAAATCAGTTTAATTTTCCTGGCAATTGGCTTAAAGAATTTATATATTAAAGAACTTTTTTAGAGCTTGAAAAATAATATATAAAACTTTATATTTTTAATATTGACTAGGGGGTTTTTTTTGTTTAAGATGTGTGCGCAAGGGGGGGGGGGGGTGGGGGTGAAGGTGGGCTTGACATATTTTCCAGGCTTATGGAGTCTTACAAACAACTGACACAAAGTTCGAAAACAGGTTAAGGGAATTGCCTGGTTCTTGAATAATTACCCGGGGAATAAGTCAGACTGTGTGTGTGTGTATATATGTGTGTGTGTGTGCGTATTGGCGAGTTAGATTAAAATTGTAGCAATTCGCAGCTAACTGTCACCTAACCTGGAAACTTCAACTGAAACTGGCCAAATCTGTATATTGAATGCGTTGTAGTCGCATTCCTAATCCAATTCCAAAATCTGATTAATCTCACCTGTTGCAGAAGGCCAGAGCCGACCCCAAGACGGAGTAGATCGCTGCTCGTTGTTTATTCGGTTACCTCTTTAATTTTTATATACAAGACACAAATGGATTTCTTTCTGCCAGTGATGCATCACATCTTGGAATCCAGTTCCATCCTCTCCGAGAATGGAGCCTTGCCAGTTGTCAAATTGTTAAGGGCAGCTTCTTAATCCCTCCACAAAATCCGATAATCTGCGCTCAATTGGAGCTGTCTTCGTAGCCTTGCATTAGATTATCCAAAATGTTAACACACAAAAAGTAAATAAATATATATTTAAAGCAATGCATGCTAAATTTTAAGAATATCAGAAAAAAGTCATCCGACATCCTAAAAATAGCGCAAAGCACAAATTTTGAATATTTTATACAAATATGAACAGATTACAAAAAAAAAACCAAAATAAAATAATTATCTGATTTTTTTTCTTGCCTACAAACAAGTTTTCAAATATTGACAGGAGAAACCTGACCAAAAAAAAATGATGTCTTCAAACTGAGCCAAGTCAGCGATTTATTAACTTAAATTTTATTATTAAAATTTAAACTTTTTTCTTTTTATGCGCTTAAGTTTAGAATTTAAGATTTCTCTTTTTATGCGCTTAAGTTTAAAATTTAAACTTTCTCTTTTTAGCTTTAAAAAAAAAAAACCTTCATTTTATGTGGTAAAATTGATCTCAGCGAGTTCTTCAACGCAATAAAAAGTAGTTTGTAAAACTAAAAAATAAAAAAAAAAATTATCGAATAGAAGAAAAAAAAAACATAAATGAGAAAAGCAGTAACAAAAAGATGAAGCAAATTATGTAAAATTTGACAATTTCTTGGAATATTTATGACACTTGTGGGAGGCATCTCCGTTTTCATGTTCAACTTGGCAGCAGAAACGAGCACATTTAAAGAGTTTATGGCACACACACACAGAGACACATGTGTGTGTTGCTACATATCAAAATGGCAGGCGACTTATCCCGCTTATCAGGAGGAGGCACACCTTCGCCTCTATGGGGAGCAACTGGGAACGTTTACATAAATTCATAAAATTATTGCCCGTAATCAGCATTATGCATTTGGTAAAAACCGCAAAAGGAGAAGCCAAGTAAGGGGCAAACTGGAAGGGGGGGTGGTTGGGTGATAGAGCTGAGTTTCCGCTGGCTGTGTTGCAGGACTCATAATTACAAGAAACATCTCGTCCCGTTCCATTTTTTGGTTCTGTTTCTGTTTCTGGTTCTGTTTCTGGTTCTCAGTTGATTTGCCGGCAACATTTTCTTTTTAATTATTTATATTTTGGGATTTTTAGCAGGCAGCTCACGATTCAAAGGCAAGTTTTTCCTTTATACACACATGCCAAAACCTGTAAGTGTATGTGGGTGTGTGTGAGTGTGTGAGTGTGTGTGTGTGAGTGTGTTTGTGATGGGGGTGTTATTTGCATACATCAAAATTGTGTGATGCCCGACAATATCTTTTTATGCTCTCTCGCCATGTATGTATAAACACGTATGTGCTCCTAAGGCGTAAGCAGTCCAACTCCTACCCAAAAAAAAAAAAAACCACCCCTGCCCCTGCCCCTGCGGCTGAGCCCACCCCATTGGCATGTGTTTTATTAGGCATGTTAATTAAAAGACATGAAATGAAAATAATGAAAAATATATATGGATAAAAATTGTTATATGTTCATATGTATACACACACACACACACACACACACACACACACACATAGATATGCATATGCATATCTATTTATATATATATATAAACAGGCTTTATTGCTCTAGGATACCAGTTTCCAGTTTCAGTTCTCGGATCAGGTTGTACCTCAGCTAATATTGGGGTTGTTGAGTGAGGGGGTGTGCAGTGGAGTGGAGTGTGGGGGGGGTAAGCATACGCTTTGATTTGCAGCTGCCTCAAAAGGGCTGTGCGACAACTCTTTCAGCACCTCAGCACAGCTTCTTACCCATTTTAGCCCCACTTCAATTGGCGCCGTTAGCCAAAGTTGGTAACATTTTTATCGCCTTATTAACTCATTGCTGTGGTGTCAATTTACAACAATGCCGAACAACAGCAGCAACTCAAGTGGAACAATAGCTAAATTTTGCGTCTCCAAGTTGGTTGCCTGAACTGAACACACACCAAGCCACGCAATCACCCAATAAAGTGCCTCCCCATCCCATCCCATCCCATCCCATCCCACTCCCACTCCTACCTCCTACCCAGCACACACCTCCTTTGTCTCAATGTTCCTTTGTTGCGTAGGTGTTGAAAAAAGAAAGTTTCACTTGCCGCACCACCCAACCACCCAACCACCCACCCAGCCAGTCAACCATCCATTGCCCGTGGACCATCTTAAGTGTTGCTAATAACGCCTACAACTAAGTAAAACAGCTGCCGGGGCATTTCAACGTTTCAACGGGGAGGGGGCGGGGCAGGGGCGACACTTTTAAGAAATTGCAAAGTTTTCCATCTAACAAAGGGCGAACGAAAGGCTGCGTGGCTGCCAGTGGGTGGGTGCTGGTTGGGGGGGATGCATAACGGTAACGGAAACTCCACAACAATACTTTGATGCGATTTTGTGGATATTAGGTGTTAATTTTTCAAAGTACCACTCCCCAACCCCACCTCACCACTGCAAAGTCATTGTCGTGGAGAGTGAGTGAGGGGGGGTGTGCGGGGCTGCTTAGGTGTTGCCTTGGCCACGTCTGTTGCCTTTTGTAATTTTAACTGTTTTTGGTTAACACTTTTACGCATTGCCGACTGTGGGCTGTGGGCGAGCCAGTTGGCGCTGCCAGTGGATGACATCGATATCACATGGCAGCACTCAAGCACCCCCCAAACCCACTCCACTCGCCACCACCAAACGCTGAAAAGTCATCGATGGGAAAACTTTTGGATAACTTTTTCTTCGTTTGTGTTTTTTATGCGCTTAAATTGGTCCCAAGACGCTGCACTTGTATAGAGAGACGGTCGGGAGGGGAACGAGTAGGGGCTGATAACAAGCATTGAGTTACTAGCTTCAACCTACAGTCCCCCCTCTACACCGCCAAGCTCCGCTCCCCTGCAAGAAAACGCGCGCGTTTCTGCCATTTATTGAGCATTTTAGCCTTTCATCGATGCTTTTTGGCTGAAATTATTTGGCTCATTTTAATTATTACAACCGCTTAGTACAGGCAGCAGCAACAATGTCATACACAGCACCCACCCATACACCCACACTCACACACACACACACACACACCCGCACACACACAATGAAGTTTTTATACCCTGAACCCCTTTAAAAATGTGTAAAGAGGGTAAATTGGTTTTGTGCAAATGGATGTAACAGAAGGCTGAAGGAAGCATCTCCAACTCCATAAGGATTATATATATATTCTTGATCAGGATCAGCAGCCGAGTCGATATAGCCTTCTGCCCCTCTGTCCCCCTGTATGTATGGACACGGGGATCACAGAGAATAAATAAGCTAGAGACTTCGAATATGGAACATCGATTCTCCTATATCCTGTGCAGATCAAGTTTGCTTTTATCGATAACTGCCTACGTTTCCCGATTACTGATACATTTATAATAAATGACATCATTTAAAATTCAGAATCTTCTTATTCATATCGAATATAGATAAGCACTTTTCATTAAGATGGGATTAGTCCAAAATAGATTCTCAAATTGATCTCATTTTTATCAATAGCCGCAAGCATTTTCTATATGTATAAAAATGCGAGAAAGAGATGGCATGCTAATCGATGCATATATGTATGTATGAATATGCGCGCGTTTCTAGCCAGCCAATTAGGGATCAGTTCAGGTTTGTGAATAAAAACATGTGAATAAAAATTATATTAGAATATATTCAACAGCTGTCTTCAGGGTGTAGTTTAGTCGAGCTCACTCGACTACAGCTGCCACTGATGATGGGCTCCATGTGCAAATGTGCTGTCTGCCAGCAGAATGGGAAGCAAAACAGCACGAATGATTGGGGAGCTGCTGGAGGGGGTGTGTGGCAGTTGAGGCAAACAACGGTTTTAACGGTTATGCGCAACGTAGGGTCGTTCAGCGGGCAGCAGCAGGGCGTGGGGGAAATGAGGTGAAATGAGTTTGTCGATTTGTAGAGACTTTGTTGTAATACTCGTTGTGGCATTGTTGTTCCTTTGGGGGATAGGTGCTAGATGCACGTTCCGCTTAGAGCAGCGAAGGGGAAAGGGTTATTTGCTACTTGGGTCAACCAAAACTGATTAGTGTGGACCAATTGTTATGGCCAACTTCATTGTGCACAGTTTGAAAAGCCTCTTTCAGGCTTTGACTTGAATTGTTATTTCCCAAACATTTTGTTTTTCCACTAAAGTTGAATTACCTCCGTGAATATAATAATAATAATTAAAATAAAATGAATAATTTTGGACTGTATTTCTGTAATGAAATTGTTCAGTTTATTTTAAACTTGCTTTGCTTTGAGTTTAATTTCAATATTCTTTCGATATGTGTATTTATTTCTAAATTATTGTTGTCATTATCATTTTGGCCAGCTGATCCTGCGGGCAACAAATGTTCAAATTGGCCAACTGGCAGCTAAGTTCAATAATTTCCAATTCTCTTTTATGCACTTTTCAAAGTTGTCTGATTTTATCTAACTAAAAATGGTGTTCAATCATAATCAATCATTTTAAAAGTAAAAAAAATGATATTTTATTACTTAGATTACATCTCAGCTGCTGCTCCCCCGCACTTTCCTCTGCTCTCCTCTCGTATTATATTGACTGACAATTGCATTTTTTCACCGCATGCAACGCTCTTTTCTCTCTCTCTCTCTTTTTTTCTCTGTCCCTCCCTCTCTCTCTATATATATATATATATGTTTGTCTCTATTCGCTGTTGGTTGCTATAATTAACTGAATATTTATTACTGCGGTAGATAAAATGTTATGCCGCTATTATTTTAGTTTTATGACCAAGTGAGAAGCCAACAAGCAGCCCAGCCAGGTGGGCTTTAGCCGGGCCAAATTAACGGCCAACAAGCAGAGCAACAACAACAACAACAGCAAGAACAAAATGGTGGCTGCAATTTGAGCGTGCAACAGGGATGCAAGTTGGGTGTGGCATTAACATGTAACTGAGCCAAAATGCATCTGGCAGACGGGGGCAGCCGGTGGCAGCCAGGGGACAGAGAAGCCACTGAGCAAGCGCAACCAATTAAGCCAAAAGCAATGCGCAAGATGAGCCGATCCACTGTCGTCTGTCGTCTCTCGTCTGTCGTCTGTCGATGCTCGACAACTGAGGTAAAGTTGGTTATTGCGATTCGGATTAGGTTGCTTCGCGAGTGGAAGACAAACATTAAAAGGAACGAAATGAAATAATATGATATAAAATAACGTCGCTAATTGTTTTAAGGCTGCCAGGAACATCATCATCATCATCATCATCATCATCATCATCATCTGAACAAAAACGTACAGCAAAAGCTCTGGCAATAAGGTGTGAAATTCAAGCGCATAAATCCAAGACGCAGACAAAGTCGACGCCAAAGAAGTTTTGCCAATTGTTGAGTTGCCCTGCTCCGGCTCCAGGTGCGGCTCCTGCTGGCTGCTGCATATGCCAAGCTTCTGGTACTCCTGGTTTGCCGGTTGCCGGGTGGCTGCCATTGGATGCTTTGAGCCCCCAGTTGATAAGGATAAAAAGTTAGCGCACTTTTCGCTTGCTGGCCCGTAAAATAATAACGACAAGAAAATTACGCATACGCCGCGTTGTTTTACATTGTCTACGTGCGGCGGCCAAATAAGACGGCTTATTAATATTATTACCCATACGCCAAACGACCCCATCCCCATTACCCATCCACAGCCAGAAGGGCTGCTGCCGTCGGCGACTTCTGTTGCCATATAATTATAATTGTTTAATGAACTGCATGGAGCTGTGGCCCCAGTTGCAAAGATATGCGGCAGCTTGCGAGCACTGATTGAAGCCCCCCCCCCCACCACACCTACCAATGTAGGCCTATTCAAATGGAACATATTTTGACATTATTTTAAACCTGGCTAAAGGAACAAACTGTGAGTACAACTGGAAACTATAACAAAATAATTAATATCGATCGGAAATTGTTAGGAAAAGAAATAATTAAGTTTTGCACATGTATTAATATTAATTGTCCCGACCCATTGAAGATTCTGGCATTCGTTCAGGAACTGGGGTTGATGGAGGAGCTATAAGCTGACAAGGGGGCACAATAGATCTAAAAGGTCTCAGTGCAGAAGAGCGCAATTTAAAATTAATAATAATATAATTGTTATATAAAACAGTAAAAGTTAAGCATTGAATTCACAGTTAAATTTTCGACTCTTTAAAAAAAAAAAAAAAATAAAACACTTATTTCGTAAGAAATCCTGTAAGAAATGACTTAGCCTGCTCACTTTTGGGTGCAAACCTTTTTAATAAGAAATTTGTCAAAATAATTAATATCAATCAGTAATTGCTAAGACAAGAAGTAAATATTATTTGTAGAAGTATTATTATAATTTTTATATAATGCAGTAAAAGTTAAGCGACTCTTTAAAAAAAATAATTATAATAATAATGATATCATAATTATTATAATTATTATTATTATTATCATTATTACTGGATGTCGTAATCGAAATACTGGATGACGTAATCCAAATACTGGATGACGTAATCCAAATACTGGATGACGTAATCCATATACCGGATGACGTAATCAAAATGCTGGATGACGTAATCCATATACCGGATGATGTAATCCAAATACTGGATGACGTAATCCATATACCGGATGACGTAATCCAAATACTGGATGACGTAATCCAAATACTGGATGACGTAATCAAAATGCTGGATGACGTAATCCATATACCGGATGATGTAATCCAAATACTGGATGACGTAATCCATATACCGGATAACGTAATCCAAATACTGGATGACGTAATCCAAATACTGGATTACGTAATCCAAATACAGGATGACGTAATCCATATACCGGATGACGTAATCCAAATACTGGATGACGTAATCCATATACTGGATGACGTATTCCATATACTGGATGACGTAATCCATATACTGGATGACGTAATCCAAATACTGGATGACGTAATCCATATACCGGATGACGTGATCCAAATACTGGATGACGTAATCCATATACCGGATGACGTAATCCAAATACTGGATGACGTAATCCAAATACTGGATGACGTAATCCATATACCGGATGACGTAATCCAAATACTGGATGACGTAATCCAAATACTGGATGACGTAATCCATATACCGGATGACGTAATCAAAATGCTGGATGACGTAATCCATATACCGGATGATGTAATCCAAATACTGGATGACGTAATCCATATACCGGATGACGTAATCCAAATACTGGATGACGTTATCCAAATACTGGATTACGTAATCCAAATACAGGATGACGTAATCCATATACCGGATGACGTAATCCAAATACTGGATGACGTAATCCAAATACTGGATGACGTAATCCATATACTGGATGACGTAATCCATATACTGGATGACGTAATCCAAATACTGGATGACGTAATCCATATACCGGATGACGTGATCCAAATACTGGATGACGTAATCCATATACCGGATGACGTAATCCAAATACTGGATGACGTAATCCAAATACTGGATGACGTAATCCAAATACTGGATGACGTAATCCAAATACTGGATGACGTATTCCATATACCGGATGACGTAATCCAAATACTGGATGATGTAATCAAAATACTGGATGACGTAATCAAAATACTGGATGACGTAATCCAAATACTGGATGACGTAATCCAAATACCGGATGACGTAATCCAAATACTGGATGACGTAATCCAAATCCTGGATGACGTAATCCAAATACTGGATGACGTAATCCATATACCGGATGACGTAATCCAAATACTGAATGACGTAATCCATATACCGGATGACGTAATCCATATACCGGATGACGTAATCCAAATACTGGATGACGTAATCCAAATACTGGATGACGTAATCCATATACCGGATGACGTAATCCAAATACTGGATGACGTAATCCAAATATTGGATGACGTAATCCATATACCGGATGACGTAATCCAAATACTGGATGACGTAATCCAAATACTGGATTACGTAATCCAAATACAGGATGACGTAATCCATATACCGGATGACGTAATCCAAATACTGGATGACGTAATCCAAATACTGGATGACGTAATCCATATACCGGATGACGTAATCCATATACCGGATGACGTAATCCAAATACTGGATGACGTAATCCATATACTGGATGACGTAATCCATATACCGGATGACGTAATCCAAATACTGGATGACGTAATCCAAATACTGGATGACGTAATCCATATACCGGATGACGTAATCCAAATACTGGATGACGTAATCCAAATCCTGGATGACGTAATCCAAATACTGGATGACGTAATCCATATACCGGATGACGTAATCCAAATACTGGATGACGTATCAGAATCGTATCAGAATCACATTAGAATCTTATTGGAATCTAATTATAATCATAACAGAATCTTATTGGAATCTAATAATCTTATTGGAATCTTATTATAATCTTATTAGAATCTTATTGGACTCTTATTGGAATCTTATTATAATCTTATTAGAATCTGATTGGAATGTAATTAGAATCTTATTGGAATCTTATTTAATCTTATTAGAATCTAATTAGAATCTTATTAGAATCTTATTGGAATCTTATTGGAATCTAATTAGAATCTTATTGGAATCTTATTGGAACCGTATTGGAATCTTGTTGGAATCTAATTAGAATCTTATTAGATTCTTAATGGAACCGTATTGGAATCTTGTTGGAATCTAATTAGAATCTTATTAGATTCTTAATGGAATCTTATTGGCATCTAATAATAATCATATCAGAATCTTATTGGAATCTTATTAGAATCTAATTATAATCTTATCAGAATCTTATCATTCCATCATTCTATCATTCCATCATTTAATCGTTCTATCATTTTATCATTGCCAATAATCATCAATATGTCAATAATCGATACATCAATATGTCAATATATCTTTAAAATTTATTATTGACAACGATCAAAAGCCAAAAATCTAGTTCAGTTTTATATACATTTATATAATTTTCGACTTTTAACAGTGCATTAAAGTTACTCTAACATCTGCTTTGTAAGTTCAGAAATGCTCTCTGCTTAAAATAAGCTTGGACTTAAACTCATTTTAGGTTTAATTAAAAAAAAATAAATACTCAGCAAGTATTACAGCTGCACAGTAATTTGTCCTTGGTCTGAAGTACTTTTTATAGGGATATGTTTGCAACCATTCCATAAGCCCAGATCTTTATCTGTTAGTCGTTTTATGGCCACTATTTTAACGTTTGACAACAACTTTGATTTGCTCCTAATAAGCCTAATCTTTTAGGCTTCTCGTCAGCTATTTCCGTCTAATTTCAATAAAAATATATAAACAGTGTTCCTATACCAAATCCGTTGTCTTTCTTGCTAAAGATCAGACAGAAGATCAGCTGATTAAATTATACTACTTGACTCCTAAGGGGCCTAGATCAAATACAATTCTTTGGTAATATCCCAGTTAAAGCTGTTTGCCAAATATAATTACATTTTGGGCAATTTACTATTCAAAATCTATTTAAATTTTTTATTTGAATAAATTTCTAATTTGATTCACGTGAATAAAATTCACTTATCTGCAATGCAGCCAGATAATTTGCCAATTTAAAAATGGACCCACAATAAAGTTGGGGCAATTATATATTTATTCAACTGCTTCGTGTTTAAAATTAGTAATGACATAATTATTGCAACGCGTCAAAATAATAACAATTGTCGCCACAAAAACCTCATCGAACTAAAAAAAAAAAAAAACCATTTAATCATTTCGCAATTAATTTCCCAGCGATAGCAATTCGACACGCAACGCTGCTCCACGGGTGAACACTCCATAAATACGTATTTCTCGGCGGGATTGAGGCACACTTGGCAACCAGACACACAGCTGGAAAGATGCGTCTAACTCTGAGCTACTTCTTGAGCCTGCTCCTGGTGCTGCTGTGCGGCAACGCTTTGGTGGTATGTCTCTCAGTTGTGGTGCGGATCACACTTTCTCTCTACTTTCTTTATTTTCTCTCTCGCAGAGCGCCAGGCCGCAAGGTCCGTGCGGTCCACCACCCAGTGGACCGCCGCCAAATGGCCCAAGGCCGTCGGGAAGGCCACCAGGCGGTCCTTGCGGACCGCCGCCATCGACAACTGCCGCAACAACCGGCTAGCTGGATACCCATTCCCACCTGGCAACCCTGGCACAACCACAAAATTCTACAAGCAACTCTGCTCTGATTTCGTACTTATCGCATATTTTTTTTTTATAAACAACTTTTACCTCACACCAAAAATGAAAAATTAAATATTTCACTAACAGCAAACTTATTGAAAAAGTAAATTTTGAGAAAAGTGTTTCCATTTTTACTTTTTAGAAATATTTATTTTTACATTTCTGATTCTAATTTTGAGATATTTTTCTGCGATTTTCACTAATTCGAATCGGACATAAAAGTAAAAGTAATAATAATAATAATATAAATGATGGCAATTTTGAATAATTTTTTTATATTTAACAATATTGCCAGAAATGAATAGTTAAATTAAAAAACATAATATTTTTGGCAGATTATGAAAAAGATAAAAGATTTTTTATTATT
The DNA here is from genome assembly GCA_037043605.1 of Drosophila multiciliata. Taxonomy (NCBI): domain Eukaryota; kingdom Metazoa; phylum Arthropoda; class Insecta; order Diptera; family Drosophilidae; genus Drosophila; species Drosophila multiciliata. Next base: position 424,401 of record JBAMBF010000116.1, on the reverse strand, counting down.
ATTAATTTTTATTTTTTTTTAATTAGTAGAAAAATTGATTGAATACGACAGAAAACTGGAGAGCGAAAGGGATTGCTGAAAATTGATTCCTTGCCCAGATTGGAGCGACGCCCGTTTCCAGCCAGTCAGCCCCAATTTGCTCTGCGAAAAGTTTGGGCCAAGCTCAGTTCCAGCTCCAGCTCCAGCTCCAGCTCCAGTTGAGTGCTCATTTAATTTGCCGTTCAATTCCACATTCGTTTCGGGTGTTGAATTTTTAATCACGCGCACGCCTGACCCCAAAAATATATAAACTGAGCAGAGCAGAGCAGAGGACTACTGAGGATGAGGCTGAGGAGCCGGGGGATGTCTAGAAATGGAGGCGGGCAGGCTTCAGTTGCAGCTCTCCATTTGAATGTGCAGGGCAAGCCACTGGGAGCGAGACGAAGTCTGGCCAATGGCACACACACACACACACACACACACACACACACACACACACACACACACACACACACACACACATACAAAACAGGTCAACTCAATTTGGTCAGCAGCCAACAGTCCCTGCCCACAAACCGATCCAGTGGAGCGCCCAACGCTTTAAGTTTAGCTCATTAAATAATATCCTTTTTTGGCGACGTACGGAAAAGGGCGCTGGCTGCAACGAGTGGGGGGGGGGGGGGGGTGAAGTGGGGGTTGACAGTGGTAGTGGTTGTCCTGGCGAGGAACGGACGATGCTTATCAAAATGTTGCCGCTGTTGCCTGTCGAACGGGTTGCTTAGAGAATTGGGTGGGGGGTGTGGGGGGGAGGGGTTTTGCCGGGCTTCTTTTTGGGACATGGTTCATGGCGCAGTCGATGCGTTTGGCCTCTGAGCTGCGGCACTTTCTGGTCAGTCCACGTGGTGGTCAGCCAGCCAGTCCGCCAGTCCTTCTCGCTTCCACCCCCCTCCTCACCCCTCTCCACTCTCCCTCAATCGCAGCTCGTTTTATAGCTGGGACAGTTTTTGAAAACGCTTTTAAATATTAAAATCCATGATGATTTCCAACAGAACATTTTCGCCATATAATTTTGTAGTTCGTTTTGCCGGGAATTCAAGTTTGAATTGGGGTTTGGGATTGATGTTGTGGGTTGGGATTGGGATTGGGATGGGGGTTGGGATGGGGGTTGGGGTTTGGGGGTTGGGGGTTGAGGCTGCCGCCCGTTGCGCATATTGAATTTATTTAATTAAGGGTTCCATGTGGCACACACTCACACACACAGACTACAACCATCTCTCTCGCTCTCTCTCTCTCTCTCTCTCTCTGAGCTCCTCGATGACTTCATTTTCCAAAGTATGCAGCGATTCTTTTTTTGCTTTTGTTTTTTGTATGTTGCTGTCCCGCTTCGCTGCATATCTCACAATACTTTGCACAAATGGACAGCCCCAGACTGCCCCCTGTGGGGGGGGGGGAGGAGGGGTGGGAAAACGTGTCCAAAACTGTGCATAGTTTTGCCACGTTTCGCTTGCTGAGCGAACTGGCAAACTGGCAACTGGCAACTGAGGAGTGGCAACTGGGAAGTGGCAGCCGAGGAGTGGACTCTGTGCAGCCTCCGCACATGGCTGGCAAGCAGTGCTTCTGAGTAGATGGCTTTGCGACTCTGTCTGACTCTTTGACATGTCACTTTTCCACTGACTTTCTCTAAAAATTCTCCAATCAAATTAAATGCAAAATTTAATAAAAAAAAAGAAACATAATAAAAAGAATTGGGGTAAGGGGTGAAGGGAAACACGAGTGTTGACCATGGATGGAGTCCATCCTGTCGATGTGACTCGAGTGGAGTTCGAGCAACGTTTGCAGCTACAATTGGATAATTAATGGTCATCCAGTGGATCGCAGGCGCGGCACCCAAATCAAATGGGCTTCCAAATAATCGGCCACGAAAACCGCTAATATGCCAACATTGGCGTTGCCACAAAAAACACGCGACCAAAAATCAACACACACAAAACACACACACAGCAATGCCAAACAACTACAACAACAAGTGTAATAACAGCAGCGGCGCCAAGTGTGGCAGGCATGGGGCCTGCCCGTGTGGCATGCGGCATATGCCGCACGGCAGAGCCAGCCATTCGCAGTCAGTCAACATATGCGTGTGTGCGTGTGTGTGTGTGTGTGTGTGTGTGTGTTTGCAGGTAATGTTGCACAGCTTTAAGCCAAACAGAAAGCAGACAACTGAAAATACCCTTAAAAAAAACAAGTTTAAAGCAAAATTTAAAATGCAATTTTTAAATTTTTCGAATTTTATTTTTTTTGATAATTTGAAATAATTTGGTTTATTTTATATTAAAAAAAAGTATTTTAAAATTAGAAGTAAAACTGAATTTTTGTGATTTAATTCAAAGCTGCTAAAAATGCAATTTGTAAATTTTTCGATTTTTATTTTATTATTAATTTTTAATAATTTGGTTTTTTTTATATTAAAAAAAAAGTATTTAAAAATTAGAAGTAAAAATCAAAAGTAAAACTGAATTTTTTTGATTTAATTCGAAGCTGCTAAAAATGCAATTATTGATTGTGATTCGATGAGAGAGAGATGAGGGTTTAATTAGACGTCTGCACTTGCACTTGCAACTTGTGGCAGTTAATAGACTTATTTGAGCAGTGTATGACAATGCAACAGATTCTCAGGAATGGAATTGGAGGCCGAGGATGATTTGGGCTGTTGGCTGGGCGCGAGTGAGTCGCGATAATAATGATAAACAACACGCTGGGCAGGCGTGAGGCAAGTGGCAAGTGGCAAGTGGCAGGGCGCAGGAGACGCGAGGCATCAGTTTGAGAGACACAATAAACACACGAGGCGGAGCAGGAGGTGGGCAGCGAGGGAGAGTTGTAGGCGGATTGAGTGGGGTGGAGTGAGAGTGGCAGGGGTTGGGCCGGGGCAGTGGCGGGGGCAGTGGCAGGGGCATGTAGCCATGCACTTTCGCTTCTGCTCGATGCGACGCGACTACGTCAAAAAGTTTGTTTTGACAAATGATGTTGCCAGTGTCCTGTGTCCTCTGTCGTGGCACACACACACTGGCAAGTCCTGCAGCTATTGGTGTCCTTGGCCCCACTGCTGTCCAGTGCCCACTGTCTACACACACACGCACACACACACATGCATTCCACGAACTTTTGCCTAATGAACTTTTGTTCGGCTCGACGACAATTGACAACGAAATTATGACCTGCAATGATGCCACACACACACATACACACACACACACACACACACACACACACACACTCCCATTGACTGACAGTTGTGTGTCAGAAGTTATCATAACAATTCGCGCGTTTCTCAACACTTCAGCGATTCAGTTGCAATACCAGAATCCAAATATAAATGAAAAAAAAACCTAAAATTTATAATTTAAATTCCCTCTTAAATCATGTCGCATTTTATTTATAAATGTTTCCGCAACTTAAAATTGTTAACTAAGCGTTTAATTGATTTTAGCTATTATTTTTTTATTTTGTTCGCAACACAATTATATTTTGTATGCATAAATATTTTATGCATAGCTTAAATATAATTTATTTTCTTATTATTATTATAGTATTTATTATTATTGTGATTATTAATATTATTTTACATTTCTTCTTATTATTTTTTTTATTATTTTAATTTACCACAATTAGTTTTATTTAAAATTAAACTTAATAAGCCTAAAAAGTCGTTTTTATTTGACGCTTGCATTAATATTCTTTAGGTACATTTATATTTATATTGAAATCTTAAATTTTAGGTCTTTAATCTTAAATGCGGCTTTTAATTTTGATTTTTTTTTTATATTAATATTGAACAAGTTCAAAAAGAAAACTTTCTACATACAAATTAAGAATTAATCGGAATTATTATACAATTAAATAAAAACACAAATATTTTATTTATTTTTTAATTTTAATTTGCGTATGTTTATTTATTTCAAGCGTATTTTTATTTATTTTAAACAATCGAATCAAATTCCGTTTTTTCGATGTGCTTGTGAAATGAGTTCGCTTCCACTCAAGAGCGGCCGCATTGCATTTCACTCAAACTTCTCCGCCAGCGAGGCAACAGTTTTTTCGAAAAGGGGAAACTCTTCGAAATTGAGCATTTCGAATTGGGTGCGCAGCGCACAGCACACGAAACCGCTCAATGAGGGGAAATCGCCGATGAGTTGCTGAGAGAGTGTGTGAGTGTGAGTGTGAGTGCGTGCGTGTGTGTCTGAGTGAGTGAGTGAGAAAGCAGCGCGTCGAGCAGCCAGCTTAAACTCGCTCTCTCTCCAAGCATTGCAAGGGGGCAGGGCTTCACACTCAGCCAGCTCCACTTCACTACACTCTACTCCACTCCACCCTGCCCCCGCCACACCGCACCGGCACCGATTTCTTCAATAGATCAAATACAAATGGCGTCCAACTTGGCGACGACTTCATCAAATAATCTTAAATATATAAAAATATATATGTATATAAATAAATACATAAATACATAATTCATATATATATAAATAATATTTTTTTTTTTTGCGCTTAGCGAATTGAACAGGTTTTGGGGCAGTTGCGCTTATCGCGTCTGCTTGCAGCATGATCAAAATGTGGCGACAAGTGCGTTCTGCTTGCCGACTCGCATTGTATGCAAATGCAGAGTTGCCAGTTGCTTGCCACAAGCTGCTGCAAAGCAAATAATTTGCTGGTGCGTGCCCCAAACATTCTGTGGCGCATTAACAACTGCAACTTGCAACTCGCCCAACTGGCAACTTGCAACTGGCAACTTGCAACTGGCAACTGGCAACTTGTAAACGATTATCAATTTGTCATAAATGGATGCGGCTGCCGTTTAGTCGCTGCTGCTGCTGCTGCTGATAGATGTCGTTGGCCTGGCCAAGGCAGTTGGCCAAAAATGTGCATCTGCCAGCGCTGCCAGATAGCCATAGGCATAAAAGCGTTAGCAGCTGAAAGCGGATGAGCAGATAAACCAGCCAAAAATGGGTCAAACCCAGTCGACAAATGGGCAAGCCAAAGTGGCGGCGGGTATGTGAGGGAGCAGTGCGATGGAGAGAGAGGGGTGGAGGGGGGGAAGGAGGGGGAGAGGGGGCTGTAAAGGGATCGTATTCGTGTAGGCCCCTTGTAGATGTTAATCGCATTTGATTTAAATACAACTTTGGTTAATTTATGTTGTCGACTGTCAACGCGCAGTTTACTTCCTGCCACGCTGCGTGGCAAGCCTTTACTATAGTAATTGTTGTTGCTGTTGTTGTTCTTATTGTTATTGCCTAGCATTTGCCGCATTTGGCAACTGTGGCACACGACTAAATGCCAACGGCGTCCACCCCACGAGAAAGGTCATCTCTTCCAAAAACGATGTGCAATGCGGAAAAAAACAGATTGCCACAAAATGCTGCTTAAATCAAATGACAAACTCAGCTAACTAAAAGTTGTAGGCAACAATTAGAATTGCAACGTGCAACGTGCAACTTGCAACTTGCAACTAAAATCAAAATTTTTAAACTTTGCAAACAATTTGCATTTAAAAAAAATAATAATCAGTTTTTACATCGATAACAACGATTCAAAATTCCGAAAACTATTGCAAATTGATTTATTTGAAGTGTGCTGGAAATATATAAAATTTATCAAGTTGTCGGGAAATTTATTTAAATGAAAATAATTTATTTACCGTCAAAATAATAGTTTCTCTCTAATTTAATTTGTTAATCATTTTTATGCATTTTCATATTATTTACTTATGTTAAAAAAATACTGCTTATGTTTTTATGTTATAATTAAAGTCTTATATTTAAAGTTTTCTTCAAAACATTTTCCAAATCATTTATGTGCAGTACTTAAAAACAGCTTAAAACAAGTAAAAAAAAAGAGCTGCAAATAAATGCAACATTTTTATTCACATGTTTTTATTCACAAACCCGAGCTGATCCCTAATTAGCTGGCTAGAAATGCACGCATATATACATACATACATATATACATACATACATACTACATACAAATTTACACTCGCATCGATTAGCATGCCATCTCTTTCTCGCAAGCAGAAAATGCTTGCGGCTATTGATAAAAATGAGATCAATTTGAGAATCTATTTTGGAACAGAAGTTGGGTATATCTAATCCGATCTTAATGAAAAGTTTTTAAGTATATTCGATATTAATACGAATTGTGGCATTTATTGCTATCGGTAATCGGGAAACGTAGGCAGTTATCGATAAAAGCAAACTTGATCTGCACAGGATATAGGAGAACCTATGTTCCATATGCGAAGTCTCTAGCTTATTTATTCTCTGAGATTCCCGTGTCCATACACACAGGGGGACAGAGGGGCAATGCTATATCGACTCATTATATGTTCCTGATTAAGAATATATGTACTTTATAGTATATATATATCGGATAGTTGCATCCTTTCTCCTTTCACAAACATTTGCAAATTTGCAAATTTGTTGACTAGCACAAAGAGGTCGGACAGATATGTCGAAAACAATAAATTTCAGAAGGACTCTATGCACACAAACACACGCGATACACACACACACACACACACACATGACTCACATGACTTTTTGGGTGCGTCAGATGAAAGGATCTGTCTGGCTGCTGGACGTCGTTGGAGCAAGGCGGAGGAGCTTTGGGCAAGTTGGCGGCTAAATATTTGCCGCGACGTGTCTTATTATTATCCTTTTATTATCAATGAAAATACACACACAACACACACACGCACACACAACACACATGCGCACACACACAGCACACACACACACACAGACACAAGGAAACCGCACTAAAACAAACAAAAAACTAGTGGTATGCATTGGAGCGCGCTGATGATTATTATACGGCGCAAACCCGTCCAAAAAAGGGACGTACTTTAAAGCACACACAAGCAAACACACACACACAAACACACACACACACACACATATCTGCTGGGCTATTGAATTAACGGGTTGTTCCACAAAGTGGAGGCGGACGTTGGCAGCTCTTCAATTAATCGCACCTTTTCATTTTGTATATACATATATATATATATAGATATGTATGTGTGTGTGTGTGTGTGTGTGTTGGACTGCCTCTTGTATCTGCCACGCCTCGCGCAATTCAAATTAAAACTACACGCAAAACTACTCGTAAAATCAACTTTTGTTTTTCAAAGGCAACGCATTCATTGAATGTGTTTCCCCCCCTGCCAACCTACTCCCCGCTTCCCCCCGCACTTCAGCGACAAGTTTATTTATTGAAGCATAATTTTGAATTTGTGTTGCTGGTTGAGGGATTGGGTGGAGATTGGAGACAGACGTTGGACTGGGTGAGGAACTATCAAATGCATTTGACAGCTGCTTTTGATTTTGGCGTCTGTTTCGAGGGTTTTGTCATTATGCGGATTTCACTTTCTGAAATGCTGAAATACTGAAATACTGAAATTGTGGTGGCAATGGAGATGGCTTAAATTATTGGCTAACATGTGCACAAAGAAATGTTGACTGCTTTCAAGCTGGAATTAAATGGAAAGATGGAAATTTCGCTATTTACCAAAACGAACAGATTGTTTAGATATATATATATATATTTATATATATATGTATATATATATGTATATATATATATAGGTATGTATATATATGTATATATATAATTTGTGTGTGCATCAAGTGGCCTTTGAGTGCAGTTGGCCCAAAGCAAACAGTGGAGAGCATCCCTTTTTAAGCCAATGTAAGTCCAACGTATCCATTCGAGATTTGTGCATTTGCACATTTGAGGTTTTTTTGGTTTTTTTGGTTTTTTTGGGTTTTTTTGGTTTTTGGGTTTGGCTGCAAAAAAATTATAATAACGCAGCCTAAAAATATGCAGCACACGTTTGACAGCCAGACAAATGGTGAAGGGTTTGACAAAAAACAAACAACAACAAAAACAGCGCAACGCAGTGCTGCAGTGGGTGTGTATAGAGTGATGAAGAGGGGGAGGTGGCGGACAGGTGAGCTTGAGTGGACCACCGCAAGGATGCACACGTAAAACGCAGCTCATTGTCGGTTCGACATGCGGGCAAACGTGGGATGCCTGACCGAAAGTGCTTCACAGAAAACACACACAAAAAAACACACACACACACGCACACACGTATGAAGAGAAAAGATAGAAAAGGTGTCCTGTACAAGGACATGGTAATGTTATTTTTATATTACTCGCAACACAGCAGCGTCAGCTACTTAAAAGGTTCCCCTTTTGTTTTTGGCCATGCATGTGTTTAATTTTAATGAAATTAACGCGTGTAATGGCAGCCACGCCCCCTAAAAATATATATACAAAAAAAAAAATGAGTCCAGCTGGAGCTACACACCTGCCGCATTCGTGTTGGCTCTTTTTTTTTTAGCTGGTATTTTTTTGTTTGTTGCTAATCTCCGCCCGTCCAGCTGTCTATGCTGCTTTTGATGTATGTCATGCATGGCTCGAGCCCTGTCCTCTTGCACCTGGATGGGTGGGCTGGGATGGATGTGGAGGAAACGTGTTAAATGTTAATTAAAAAGCTGCCGTTGTTACAATCGTGGACGACTCTGTTAGCTTCTATGCGTAGCCAGCTCCAAGATGCGGCTTATTGCAGCTTGCACAGCTTCCACGAAAAGCTGCACATAAACACTCCTAATTAAGGGCCAGTCAGCCTTTAACTTGGCCAAGGGGTATGGGAATGGGTATGGGAATGGGCTTGAGAGATGGGCTGCAGCTTAATTGGCCAGCGCTCTTTTTGCGAGACAACGGCAAACACTCGCACACACACAAAAGTGGTAAACAAACGAACAGGTTAACAAGACACACAAATTGAAAGAGGGAGAGAAAAAGAGACAGAGAGAGAGAGGGACGGCAAGCAACCGCAGGCTGGTCCAAATCGGAAGCCCAGCCAAATAAAATGTCATCTTAAATATAATTTTTGCGTGTTTTTTTTTTTTGTTGCTTTGCAACGTGCTGTTTGCTTGCCCCTTTTTGCTGTGCTTTGGGCTTTGTGCAACTTAGAAGGAAAGATTTGCTGGCGGTCGCATATGTGTGGCCGACGTTTGTTATGGCCTTGGCAACGCTCCTCACCACACCTCCAAAGCGTACCTGCCATTTGCCAGTTGCATCATTTCCGGCCGGCCGGTTGCATTTGCCACAAATTCCAGCTCAAACGCCTAAAAGTGCCCTACAAAAGTCAGCAAATTAAAAAATGTTCAGTTTTGCGTTCATCAATTGTTGCATTTGCAACATTTTGAATTAAACTATTAAACACATAAAATTAGCTTTTTATTTAATTTGATTAAACAGTTCTGGTGGAAACTGATCATCTATATATATATATATATGCAGCCTCTCAATTTGCCACATGCCTCATCGTGCACTCTACACAGAGTACACAAAATATATATGAAGAAAAAAACCCATTCACAAAGAAGAGGAAATACGCTCACCGACCAAATTTTGACTACTCACATTAATTGGGTATTTTTTTTTTATATAAATATGTATTTAATTAATTGTTTCCATATATAATAAATATAAATATAAAATATTTATTTTAATAATTGTTGCCATATATAATAAATATAAATATAAAATATGTATTTAATTAATCGTTGCCATATATAATAAATATATAATAAATATAAATATAATTAATATATAATAATTAATGTGCCTCCAATCAGCGAAGAGACAATTTTGAAGACTAATTTCAGGGTGATCAGAATTGTTATATATTTCTCTTTTTTATATATATTCAAAGCACTCCAAATCGAAGAAGTGACTCGACTGCTGTCTCCCATTGGTGGACTCTTTTTAAGGGTATACACGGAGGAGTACACATGGAACTGTTGGCAGGCTGGCAAAGTTACCACAATTCGCGTTGTTGGTGGTCGCAGATAAACGCATAAATGACGAGCTGAAATCTTTTTGCTGGGCGCATTTTCTTAAACGCATCCAGCCCAAAAAAAAAAAAACAAAAAACAAAAAAAAACAAAAAAAAAACATGCCTGGCACCCACCGATGTTAAAAAGCATTTTTTTGTTAAGCCTTTCAGAAAAAACGTCGCTTACCGCGGCACAGGACAGCTAACAGCAGCTGCAGCAGGAGCGAAAGAGGGGGGGGGGGGGGGAAGGCGAGGGACAGGAACTGTGGCGGAGGGACAAGGACTGCTCCGTGGATTCGTGAAGCTGGGTTTGAGGCATGTGTAAAAATTATAAGAATTTCGCTCTCAAGTTTTTTACTTGCCGTGTGCTTTTGGCTTTATGTTATTTATTTTTATTTTTATTTTTTTTTTTTTTTAGCATTTGGAAAATATGCAAGATGTTTATTTTTTGTGTGTGTGTGTTTGTTTTTTTTTTTTTTTTTGACTTATTTTTCTTTTGCAGCTGCTGTATTTATTTTATTAAGAATGTGTAAATTTCTACTTTATGCAAAATCTGCGGCCGCGACTTCTTAGGATTTTTCCCCATTCAGTCAAAGAGGAAAAAAAATCACAAAAGGATGTAAAAGAGCCAAAACTCTGCCTGATTTTGTTGTTGTTGTTGTTGTTGTTGTTGCTTTTTTGAGGCAGCAATGCGTTTGATGCCGCTGTGTCTTCTAAGGCAAAGGCATTCCTTAAAGCCAGTTTAAAGCTGCCTATGACAATTTCTTATTAACTATACCAACACACACACACACACACACTAACACACACACACACATGTGCTGTGCTGTGCTGTCCAGAGTAGAGCACTGAGCTTGAGCCATTAATCGCATTGGTGTTTATTTAGCTTGTAATTACATTCATTTATTTACTTATTGACTGTGTCGACGGACCAGACTCCCCAAATAACTAACAATATTCAAGACAAGCCCCACCCCGAAATTCTGACCTAGAGTATGCCACACAGCTAGGGAGTGGAGGAGGGGGGATTGGCCACTGGCAAGCGGCAAGCTGCCAACCCCCATTAAAAGCCAATATCTTTGCGCTGCCAGAGCAGCCACAGCGAAATAAGAAAAAATGTCTTTGAATGACTGACAATCAATTTGGCTTGACTGCATACCGTCGGCCTGGGTGGCAATTGGAGGGGGTGGTGGGGTGTTGGGGTTTTGGCTGGTCTCGTGTCGCCTTAACGAACGTTGAAAATTACTTTGACATAAGTTAATTAATCTTTGGTGCGCAAAGTTCGTGTTTGAAATATTGCACAGATCCACAAAAGCAAAACAAAAATGTTTTGCGAACCGCAAGGATGCCAGCCGCCAGGAAGTGAGCACCCCGCACCCCACACCCCCACCTGACGATGAACAAGAAATGACTGACTGACTGAGCTGACTGACTGAGCTGAGTGAGTCTGAGCTGAGCTGTCTGCTTGAATGAAATATTTGTCAATGAGTATTGCTAATTTACAAGTTTGATTTGTGCGTCTGCCATTTGCAGGATAGCAAACAGGTCGCCCAGTCGCACATCATCGGTCCAGGCGCTCCTTGAGAAATTGCCAAGGAATTCTTTGGGCTAACCGTACATAAATAAAATTAAACTTCCTAACGTGTTTCTCCTGGCCAAAAACACTCACGCATTAACTGTCTAGTTTAAGTTAAGTCCTCTTAACAAGAATAGTTTTAGCTGATAATCAGAATTCCTTTATTTTTCAGGAGAACTTTAATTTATCCTAAATCGATTTATTGAGATATAAACAAAATGATTATTACTGCAAATGGGATTAAAATGCAGCTAAACACATCAAATTAAAATCAATTCAGTTGCCAAAAATTAATAATGAACACATTGCGAATTGACACAAGAACTTTCCATTTGAGAACTGTTCTTTTATGGCCAACGAGAAACCCACAGAATCAATGAGCCTTGCCATATGTGCTTGACCCACAACTTGCAACTGCCAACTGGCAAATCCCAAATCCCAACTCCCAACTCCCAGTTTCTGCTTTCATTTCTCACTGCGTGCTGGACACTGATAGCTCTAAGCTGAAGTGGACCACCTAGCGGGATACAAAGCGAGTTCTGGTTGAGTCCTTTGCAGTAATTTCTCATACAATTTCCACTGTCATTTGGCTGTCGCCCGAGAGCACCGAGGGGCGGAGGAGATGGCGGGCAACTTGTAATGGACTTTAATCAATTAATTTGAAAACGCTTTTCATTGGCAATGTGACAAGGGAGCCAAAGGGTTGGGGTTGGCTGCCTTGATGTTGGACCATGGACAATGGCAAAGCGTCTGGCCTGGCATGGCATGGACTGTTCGCCGGCCACTTTCTTGCAGACCCCAAAAGATCCCAACCAGAAATACGAGACAGTGAGACAATACGGCAAACGGAAATACATGGCCGAAACCGATGCCAAAAATGTAGCTGCCGCTGCCGCTGCTGACTGCTGACGGGGCTGGGACAAGAAAAAGAATAAATAAACAACCCGCCTGCAGACAGCGAGTAGGTGATAGGGGTGGGGAGGGGGGAACAGGAACAGGAGTGGGGACAGGGACAGGGGACAAGGAACAGGACAAAACGAACGCACTTAAAACACAATGATGCTCATTGTATCTGACAGGCAAGCGGCGGGCAAAGGACGCTAAGTCCAACTGGGTAGCTGCAGACTGATGATAAGGGAGGAGGGAGCTGTTGCTGATCCGTTGGAGCCACACACCTAAGATGACGATGACTACGACTACAATGACGACGACGACGACGACGACGACGACTACGACGATGTCGTGTCTGTCTCTGTGTCTGTTTGCCTGTCTGCCTGCAGCAGTCCCACTCCCAGTCCCAGTCCCAGGCACTTTGATTACGCATTGGCTTTGCCAGCAGGACAACGTGCTTTACCTCCTGGTTAAGTCCTACTCCAGCTACCAGCTCCCAGCTCCCAGCTGCCTGCTTCTGCTTCTGCATCTGCTCCGGTTTCTGTTGTCGCCTTTCTTTTTGGCCAGCGTTGTTTGGCACTTGTGTTTGTTGTCGTTTTGGCACTTCAGTTTGATTCCGTTTGTTGCCTCGCCTTTGCCTTTGCCTTTTTGCGCCCGCTGCCCATTGACCTGCTCGCCCATTGTCCTGTTGTCCTGTTGTCCTGCTGCCCTGTTGTCTTCCTGTCCTGCTTTCGTCACGCACTTTTGGCGTCGTGGTGCCGCGGCAATTAATGCGCGGACCGGGCGCTCTACTCGAGTGTGCTTCCATTATCATTGAAAACAAATTAGTGTCAATGAAGTCCAAAAGTTCAGCTTAGCGAGTGGCCCCTGTCCACTTAGTCCAAATGGACTAAACTATTTATGTACTTGACTAGAAAATTGCTGATATGTGTGTTTGTTGCATGTCTCCAATAGATGCATCAGATCAGTGTAACTTGTCTGCTTTATAGTTTGATCATCGCATCGGGATATGGGGTCCATCCCCATATCACAAATCCATATTCTCCCATATAAAATATACCAAAGTTCCCGTCTAACAATTATCAAAGACCTTCAAAATAAGAACAATATTTAATTAAATTATTACATTCCTTCACACGATTGGAGTGGATCAAGAACTATAACTCTATATATATATATATATATATATATATAACAGACTCTACGATTGAAAAGAGAGCCAAAAGTTCATCATATATAAATATGCTTTAACTGTAAATATGAAACTGCTTTCAGTTTAAAATAGAATAATTGCAATTAATAATTCTCACTTTTGACTCGCACTCAAAATTGGAGCGGGGAATGTGAAGATATTTGCTAAATATTTGGTTGACATTTTAATTCCCTTTCCGATGTGCACTGACTAAACCGCAACACGCTGAATGATAAATGCGGAATGATCAACGATTGACAGTGAACGGTTAACGGTAAACGGTTAACGGTAAACAGAAACATCAACCAATTTCAAATCACAAAGACGCTGGCGTTGGACCCTGCAAATGGCAAGAAATCAACGTCAGCTCAGCTCAGCGGCAGAAGCAGCAGCATCATCAGCAAGTAGAAAATAAGTGCAAATGTTCGCGTCTACATTGCACGACTAGAAATATACCCTGTTATTAGAATATTAGTTGAATGAGTTTTGCATAACAAAATTGGAACTGTTACATTTTAATTGCAATATCACAATAATTAGATCAGAGCACTTCGAGAATCTTTTTGAGATCATTTTTGGTTTTTGTGCCATTTTGATAGGCCCTTCCAAGTGGTTGCCTCGATTGTAGGGTATCAAATATACAATGAAACCCAACGAAACGCAGCTGGAAAAAGAATTAAATCAAGAACTCATTAAGGCGCCGGATGCAATCACACTTTGCGCCATTCAGCGCGTTGCTCTGCTACTTTAACCCCCCCTCCCCAACCCGCACATACACATCTTTCACTCTCTCTGTCTTTCTGTATACCTCTCTCTCTCTCTCTGTTTCGCTAATGTCCATGTCCCGCTTGACCTCTCTCTCTCTCCGTTTCTGTTTCTCATACGATGGCGCGAGACTCTATAAAAATGACGCCAACACACAGTGGGAAATGTTGCCGCTGCAGTTGTTGTCTGCGTCTCTGTCGTCGTCGCCGTCGCTGTCACCGTCGCTGTTGCTGTCGCTGTCACCGTCGCTGTCGCCGTTTGCCGCAAAAGTGCGCACAATTATTCATTAACTTTGCACCGGAAAAGCAGAGAAATTAAAAACTGCCAACGCCAGGATAAATAGGGACAAAGTGCAGAAATTAAAAATATGAGAAATAGTACAGAAAGCACACAAAAAAAAAACAACAACAAAAAAAACAAAAAAAAAAGAAAATATATAATGAATAAAAAAACGAAAAAATAACAACAATGGGGAAAAAACGCAGAAAATGAATGTATGCAGAGACTGAAGCAGAGTTGAGAGCTAAGCGCTGAGAGTAGCCACGGCAAATGCTTAAATAACTGCGCACCTCACCCCCACCCCACCACCAGTGTGGGTGGTGCAGTGGTGCACAGAGAGACAGCGACAGAGAGAGAGAGAGAGAGAGTAAAAGAGATGTGGAGGGGGATACAGAGGTCGCAGGCTCACAACTAATAAAACAAAAGTCAAAAGTCCTTAAGCGCAATGAAGAAGCTAAAAATGCAACGCTGCAACAACAGCAGCAGCAGCAGCAGCAGCAGCAGCGACAGCTTAAACTACAAAAAGAGTGCGACGCTAAGTAAAAAGGGCAGGTTTGTGGCAGGGGGGTTTGGCATGGGTTGGCGGAAAAAGGGTTAAGGCTGATGATGAGCTGATGCTAATGCTGACGGTGACGGTGACGGTGACGCTGTCGACCCGCAGTCGACGTAATGAGCGCGCCCGCCGCTGCGGGCAACCATAAGAATCTCATAGAAACCCCATGAACCCGCCGCACTCCACCCGAATGGCATTTGGCTGCCCGGCAAGCATTTGGCGCAGTGCACCCATCGCATGACGCCTGAAAGCATGCAGCACTTATTGTTTTATTCGCCAACGTTGGAGACGCTGGTGACGATGGCAGCATATCCGCTCCACGTCACTTGTGATAATTGCGTGCAGCCGGTGGCTGGGCACCACACCCAACCCGCACCCGCACCACAGTTGCCCTTTTTGGCGGAAAATTCTAAGAAACGCAACGCGAAATCTGGCACCGCCAAGCCAAGTGACACATGCAAAAAGGCACAACCCGAAGCCCTTAGACGGCCGCCTCCTCAGCCAACTGTGAAGCCTTTGTGCATATCGCGCACCGGATCAGCGCCAGCGACAACTACAAAAAGCGCCCACCAAACGATGCCAAACAACAAAAAGGCCAAAAGGCATAGAAAAAAAAACACAGAAAAAAAATACAAAAATGTTGGGGAGGGGGTTAGGGGGTTGAGGGGCAAAAAAAAAATGTATTTGCAACCGAGCAATGCGAAATAAAAATTCATAATTACGTTTACGCCGGTAATTAAAAATTATTGTAATACAAGCAATGGGCAGTTGGCCACGCCCCCACACAGCAGCCGCCTACACCCATAATGGCCCAAAAGTCGACTCATGTGGCCTGGACAAATGGGGGATGGGGATAAGGATGGGTGCGGGTGGCGGCTCCAAGTCTGTGGCAGTTGCCACAGCGGTCGGCTGCACAAATCACGGAAGCTGCTACAGAAAAAGTTAAGCGCCAAAAAGGATGTGAGGACACAAGGATACGAGGATGCGTCTGGCAGACGACAGCGGCCGTAATTACATGATAAAAACTATTTAAGTGGTTGCTTGATACGCGGCGTGGGGTGTGGTGTGGTGTGGTGGGTGGGATGGGGTGTGCCGGGCGTGGAGGCGCAACTGGAGGTGGCAGCGGAAACGCCAGCGAATGCAAAGCGAAACGAGGCGATGCACTTGCTCATAAAGTAATCTTCACAGAGAGAAAGAGAGAGAGAGAGAGAGGGAGAGCGAGAGAGTGGGGGTATAAAGAGAGAGCAAGATAGAGTAAGGGAAAGTACCCAAAATATAAATTTTTATCTATTTGAAATAAGGCAAAGAACAGAAAACGGAGAAGTGAAAAATAAGTCTCAAAATGATCATCAAGTGATTATTTTATTCCTAAGAAATCTTTGAGTGAAGATGCCTAACTAATAATATTGTCTATTCTGTATGATCCAAGTAGCTCCTAGGATATCTCAAAAAAAGAAGATCTTGTTCGGGATAATAATTATTTGAAAAGTGGAATAAAATTCATCACTTTTGCAGGAGTCTGCTTTGTGCATTCATAATTTCAAGCTTATGGTATCTGCCCCCACTTCCCCCCCCCCCACCCCTAGCTGGCACTCCCTTTTTGTATTTCTTTGCAATTCTAATGTGCATTTTTTTTGAGTACAATTTGCGCTTTTATCAATACAATTAAAATGTGTAATCAAAATAATTAAATCATATTTCCCATTGATGGCACAAGCGATTGCACAAGTGCGATGCCAATGACGATGACGATCAAACCATCAAAGTGAAAATTCAAAGGCCATGCCGCAACACACACCCCCGCACTCCCTGCCACAAACAAACTCCTTTTGACAGCATCAACGGGCACTTAAATTACGCACACATCGTTAAACGCGCGTTTGCAAATTGAACAATATTTGAAAAATTACACAAAAAATTGAAGCGCCATACCACATCCACATCACATGCCACATCCACACCCACCACACACACAGAAAGCGCAAAAAATTTGCGAAATTTTTTATTAATGTTGCGGCATACGCAACGCCGCCGCCGCCGGGCAAAAGCCGCGCAGCTCGTTAGCAACTTAAGTTGAGCTGTTGACGACGGCGACGGCGACGGCGACTTCGACGTCAAACAAAAGGGAAACGTCAATGCGCCGTCGAATTGGCAACATATTTGCTAACAGCACGATTCGCGAATGCCACCCGCTGCCACCAACCGAAGTCGACGCACAACTGCCACCACCCCAAAGCTGCCACACAGGCGCCAGCCCGCGGCATATGCGCGCCGTATAACAAAAACAACAGCAAAAAAGAAAAACAAAAAAAAAACGACACCAAGACGACAGCAGCATGTATAGCTTCCTTGCCCCCATACCAAATTTCAGGCTCAGCTTACCCCACACCCCCCCAGCCATGCCGCTTGTTTGATTACCACGCGCGGTTACACGCAAAACAACGCAATTTTCGGCATGCATGCCGCCAGTGGAAGCACCACACCCAAGGCGAGTCAGGCAGGCTATCGGGCTAACAGTGTAACAGGGTGCGGGGTCAGGGGCCGGGGGGCAGGGGGCGAGTGCTGTTCAATACGGGGGTCACGCTAGAGCTGCAAGAAAAATCGCACAAAATCCCACTTGACAGGCGTAGTTAGCGGGAATCAGCATCAAATGCAAATATCAGTCATGTTGCCAACGCGCGAGGGTCGCTTATAAAATTCACCAACTAACATTTTTGAACTTTTATAAAAATCGCTTATTGCATCACTAGGAATAAAAAAAATATATATCAAATTCTGACAGACATTTTTATTATATTTTATTAATTGTAAAAAAAAATTTTTTGGTGATTTTAAAAATTCCCTTTTTCGCTGTGGCAAACTTTACGAGCGCCTCTCGTGTGGGCCTTAACATCTTTTGATATATTGAACAGTCGCGTCGACTGCGGTTAATGGCTTATTTAAAATTGCGGCGCGGAGCATTTTGAGAAATTGGCAAAACTGGCGGCTGGAAATTGATACGTGGCAATCAGTGCGACAATCCCCCGGCCAAAGAGCCAGGCTTTAAATCATAATCAGTAAAATGGAAAAAATATAAATAATGAAAATTACAACGGCGGCTGAGGCTGAAGCTGAGCACTGCCAAAAATTGAAAATAGAGCGCGGAGGGTTGGCAAAAAAGAAGAATACAAAAAAAAAATATATACATAAAAAAATTTGCATAACTTTGGGTGGTTCGAGTGATTTTGATGTGGGTTGGAGGGGAGGGGGGAGGGGTTGGGGCAATGTTGTGAATCAACAGGATGATTACGCCGAGCGACAAAGAGATTGAGTGAGATGGCACAAAAAACCAAAATGAAATTAATCTAATAAGGCAACATTGTCGTCGTCCTGTTGTCGTCCTTGCTGTCGTCCTTGCTGTGCTTGCCGCCGAGCCTCGAACTTTTTTTTTTCTTAGCTGCTTACAGCGATTGCTGTTGTTGTTGGGCCCAAGTCAATTTTACAAACCATTGATGCAGAAGATCAAACTTCCGCAAATGTTGTTAATGAAATATTAATGCGAAAAGGATATGCAATTGACAATTGTCCTCCATTGCTGGCTGCCATCTGGCTTGGTTGGGCTTACAGCGGAAAGCCGCTCATTTGCATAGGGCCGAAGCCAAGGAATCAGAAATGGCCTCGGCCACTGGAGAGAATCGCTCTAAATTAAATTACAATTTCAACTTTTCCAGATAATACTATAAACAAAAAAAAAAAAAAAAAAAAAAAAAAAAAAAAGAAAAACAAAAATGACATCTTCGAATAGGAAAAATATAATCGCAGCCATTAATCATGGTGCGCCACTTTCTCGCTGGGCTGCAGCTTCAATTGACATATTCCATTTGCCAGTTTCCAGCGTCTTATGCAAATTTCTTCAACCTCTATCCTCCCCCCCAACCACTCCTCGAGGCACTGCAGTTAAAAGCACTGATAAATCATATCCAAAGTGCCCCGCACAGATTTCGTGTAGCGCCGCGAAAAATAGAATAGCGAACAGCAGCCAACTGGCACCACCAAACCACACAGAGCACCACCTACCCACTGGGCATTGTGGCACATAAAATGGTTCCATTTTTGGATTTGAATTTCCATTGATTCGAATTACGAAATTTCAGCTTAGCAAAAGTGTATTGCAAATGGAAATCAATTTCTATATTTTATTTGCTTTTGCTTGCTTTATTAATTATTTGCACTTAAATGTATTATAATTAAAATAAATAAAAATTATATTATTATTTCGCAAATAAATATATTGTAATTAAAATTAATAAAAAGTATTTTATTATTTCGTTTCTTACAGAAAATATATTCTATTTTTTTAGACTCTTCTTCTGCAATTTGGAATTTGAAACCATTTTGCTGCCACAAATGTGAGGCATCAATTCTTGAAGAATATGCAAAAAAATTGATGCACCATTATTATTTAAATTACAGTTAATATATCTATATAAAGGCTGATTACAAAGCAACTGCTAGTCTCCAGCTTGAATAATATTTCCAATCCGAAATATGCATAAATGCAATATTAAAAAATATAAATATAAATATAAATATAAATATAAATATAAATATAAATATAAATATAAATATAAATATAAATATAAATATAAATATAAATATAAATATAAATATAAATATAAATATAAATATAAATATAAATATAAATATAAATATAAATATAAATATAAATATAAATATAAATATAAATATAAATATAAATATAAATATAAATATAAATATAAATATAAATATAAATATAAATATAAATATAAATATAAATATAAATATAAATATAAATATAAATATAAATATAAATATAAATATAAATATAAATATAAATATAAATATAAATATAAATATAAATATAAATATAAATATAAATATAAATATAAATATAAATATAAATATAAATATAAATATAAATATAAATATAAATATAAATATAAATATAAATATAAATATAAATATAAATATAAATATAAATATAAATATAAATATAAATATAAATATAAATATAAATATAAATATAAATATAAATATAAATATAAATATAAATATAAATATAAATATAAATATAAATATAAATATAAATATAAATATAAATATAAATATAAATATAAATATAAATATAAATATAAATATAAATATAAATATAAATATAAATATAAATATAAATATAAATATAAATATAAATATAAATATAAATATAAATATAAATATAAATATAAATATAAATATAAATATAAATATAAATATAAATATAAATATAAATATAAATATAAATATAAATATAAATATAAATATAAATATAAATATAAATATAAATATAAATATAAATATAAATATAAATATAAATATAAATATAAATATAAATATAAATATAAATATAAATATAAATATAAATATAAATATAAATATAAATATAAATATAAATATAAATATAAATATAAATATAAATATAAATATAAATATAAATATAAATATAAATATAAATATAAATATAAATATAAATATAAATATAAATATAAATATAAATATAAATATAAATATAAATATAAATATAAATATAAATATAAATATAAATATAAATATAAATATAAATATAAATATAAATATAAATATAAATATAAATATAAATATAAATATAAATATAAATATAAATATAAATATAAATATAAATATAAATATAAATATAAATATAAATATAAATATAAATATAAATATAAATATAAATATAAATATAAATATAAATGCGATTAACTGGCGACAACTGATCCGTTTGCGGTTGGCTTTAACTGCACATGGTCGATATCGGAGCAGCCCAGTTTTGGCTTAAAGATGGGAAGGATTGAGCCAGGATTGCAAGTGCCATCCTTTGCCATCTTGCGTCTCATCGATGTGCGGCTGTGTTAAGTAAACTGTCAATATTTGATGTATGTTAACACCCAGCGCC
This sequence comes from Drosophila multiciliata, assembly GCA_037043605.1. Classification (NCBI taxonomy): domain Eukaryota; kingdom Metazoa; phylum Arthropoda; class Insecta; order Diptera; family Drosophilidae; genus Drosophila; species Drosophila multiciliata. The sequence goes on along the minus strand of JBAMBF010000116.1, from coordinate 403,300 downwards.
TACACACACTGTGGCAACACAGAGGGGCGCCCCCCGCCTGACGTGTCAACAAACATTTTCGCTGATGACGTCGCCCTCATCGTCAGTGTCGATGTCGATGTTGATGTTGATGTCGATGTCGATGTTGATGTCGATGTCGTCTGGAGTGGCGACGTCTGTTAGCTGCCTTGTTAAACCGATTTGGCATATTTCGGCTTGTGTATCTAGCCACATGCACCATTTGGCAGGCAAATGCCAAAAGGCAGCCACAAACACGCGCGCATCAAGCCAGGATAATCGCAGCCAAATGGAGGGGTTGGCGAGGGGAGGCGACGCGAGGCGAGGCTCCAGTTAGGCAGACAGACATGTCTGTCGTCTGCGGCCTGGCAACGTTTAACTGTTATTCAATATGTCAAAATCGTGTCGATAACATTCAAACAAGCAATTCCCCCACAGCAATTCGCCAGCTAGGCAGGAATGCCAATGGAGTCAAATGGATGCCAGTGGAAGACTGAAGGATTGCCTGTCGAATGCCGACTGTCGGATGTTGGCATACCAGGCTGCCATTTGCGGTTGCAGCCACCTTCCAGGCATTCCTGCCTGAATAAGCAGCTGCAACAACAACAAATGCAGACACAAACAGCTAGTTGGCTAGGTGGCAGGATCGTGCGGCAAGGAAGGGTGTGTTTGCCAATTGGGTTGTGGCGCAGCCACTGGCAAACATTGTTGTGAGTGTCACGTCTGTGCCGCAAACTTAATTAATCAATTTCAAATCAATTACCACAAATTTGTTACCAATATGCAACGACATGAATCAGAGAGCGACTCAGACATCGACTCCCCAGCCAGAGACTATGCCCCTAAGATAGGACTCTGGGTTCCGGCGTCACATAAACAAATCTTGGCTGTCAAAAGTGCTCAAATCCATTGTGCTAATCTTGACGGTGGGAAGGGGAATGATGGGGGGGGGGGAGGGGTGAAAGAGGGTATGCAATGCAACAGCTCTAACGGCATTCCATAAATCACTAAACACTTGAATGACGCTGCCAATGCAACTTGCAACACATTGCACACTTCCAAGTGGGCGGCGTGGGGGGGCGGGTGTGATACTGAGACTGCGATTGCGATTGCTACTGAGTCTGGGGCTTAAAATGCAAGCGACACATAAGCACACACACACACACATGCACATGCACACGCACACGCACAGACAGGAACAATGTGTGTGAGTCACACCCATGCGGAAGCAGGGCAGCGGCCGGATGCAATGCCAAAGGATGCAAAGGATTGCCGTTTGTCGTTTATCGTTGCGAAACAGGCTCGCCTTCGACGGGCCTGGCCAAAGCTCATAATTCAAAATTGAAATTGCAACAATCAATTGCAACAACATGCAACAAATCGTTTGTTGCCAGCTAGCCTAATCACTGCACGTTAGTTCAACCGGCCAGAGGAAGCCAGCAATGTGATTCTCCATATCAATGTATACGTGTGTATATATATATATATATATATATATATGTCAGGTTGGAGGGTTAACAAATAAATCTCAGTCGAAGCTGTGCGAGGGCCACTTGGATCAATTGCTTCGTTTAATTAAGATAATTTCTCAGCCAAAACATGATTAACTGTACAATGTGCACTTGCACAATGTGATTGATCGATTGATTGATTGATTGATTGATTGATTGATTGATTGATTGAATGCTCATCATGTGAAGCACATAAACGATTTAAGCAAATAATATCCATGGTAGGGAATAGGCTGAGGATACAGACAGGACATTGACATAGACTGAGACTGCGAAGTCACCTATCCAAAATGGGTTTTTAGAGTAGCAATCAATGAAGGGTTTTGTGAATTCGAGGAAGAGTCCTCAACTCACATCCTAACAGAATGTATCGTCCTAACTAGGAAAAGGTGCAACACCCTAGGGATGCATGTTAGAAACCCTCGATGGATGGTTGCTGAAGGAGCTATCAGCTCAGAAGGGGGCACAATAGATCTAATAGGTCGCAGTGCCGAAGACCCCCAATTTTAATACTATTAAATTAAACCAATTCAATATAAATTTTAAGAATTTAATAATAATTTTTGGTTTATTAATTGCTTCAATTTAGCAGTAAAAATATTATTTATTAGGATTATTCTTTATTCTAAAAAATATATTTTTGTAGCTATCGATTATAATTAATTTAATTTTGAAAATTAAGATAAATTTTGCAAATGTGAAGAATTGAGAAATCAAAAGCTGAGACGCTGAAGTGTGAATATATAATTGCCAATAATTAATTGATGTGTTGCCCTGTATTTAGTTGAATTTTTGCAGCAACTGGGCAAAAATCGGTACAAATTTAATGTGTGGCAAAGTGGTAACTGTGCCACATTATTTGAGGACTTGTCTGCGGCGATTTACATGACAAAGTTAATACTTGAATTGCCAGAGGAAGAGAAAGACTGCCTGTCTGCAAGTGTGCGTGTGTGTGTGTGTGTGTGTGTGTTGTAGCTGGGTCATTTTAGCTTTTGGGTGTAATTAGTTCAGTTCACGACTTGCCTGCTGCCTGTTTGCTAATCTGTGATTTTCCAAATTGTTTCACAAGTGTCATAAATCAATGGAATATCAATAAGTCGTTGTTGTTGTTGTTGTTGCTGTTGTTGGGGTTAGTTGGTGCTGTTGGAATATGCAAATTTCGCAAAAGGATATGCCTATGCATAAACGGCATTTGGATGCAGGACCAGTCGCCGCACCAGCAGCAGCCTGGACACGACAGACGACAGGCAGGCAGTCGAGAGAAGACGGCGACAGGCAGAAGGAAGGAATCCGAAAGGCAGTTGGAGAGACGAGACAAACATATTTCATGCAGTCTCAATTGGAATTCTAAATCAATCAGATTGAGACGATGACTGTGTAGCAGTTCAACCCACCCATTGTCTGCCGACCAAGAATAGCAACAGCCAACAAGCAACAGCCAACAAGCAACATGCAACTGCAACAGCAACAATAACAATAGCTGCCCCTTGACCCCATCTGTCTGTGCATTAAGTAAGACACAAATCATAATCGCATGCGTGTGCAACGAGAAAGGCTAACTGGCAACTGGCAACTGGCAGGACGAATGCAAGGACGAGTCAGAGTCGGAGTCGGAGTCTCTGTCGGCGTGTTAGGATATGCAAAATTTCAAATATGAATTGAACTGATATATTAATGGCCACTTGGGCTACCTAACAGGCAATGCACAGAGCTGTGGCAGTGGCAGGAGGGTGGAGGTGCGGCCAGTCAGCAAAAGTAGCTGCAGCGTAGGCCCCAGGAGTCAGGGCACAGGACTCAGGACTCAGGATGCAGCACTTGCGCTCAGTCTCAGTCTCAGCCTCAAAATTAGAGTTGAAATCAGAATCAGAGTCGGAGTCGGAGTCGGAGACGGAGACGGAGTCGGCGTTGGCATTTATAAATCAAAATGTTAGGCCAACAAACCTTGGCAGGCCGAAAGGACATGCCTACTGCAATGTAATATCGATGTGTGTGCGTGTGTGTGTGTGCGTGTGTGTGTGTGTGCGTTGTTGCCAGGAGCTGTGGCTGTAACTGTAGGCAGCAGCACATCCTTACGCCATAACTGCAAACCGTTGCAGCAACCTATCTCTTGGCCTGGCCATATAAATAATGACAAGCACGACGACAAATAATAATGCACACACATACACACACCACACACACACACACACAATAATAGAGAGAGAGTGGGAGAGAGAGAGATAGATACACACAGGATATGTAGCACAATAGGCTTGTAGGAAAAAATAGCTGAGCGAGAGCGAGATGGCAAGCTGACTGTGTGTGTGTGTGTTTGTGTGTGTGTGTGTGTGTGTGTGTGTGTGTCTGCTTGTGCATAATATGAAAATTTATGTGCGGAAAGGATTGAAAATAAATTTATGAATTATATTGGTTAGAAAATTGCATCTACTCAAGGATATCCTTAATGTTTATAGGATATGCATGCGTTTTACTGCCGGTGTTCGCCATTGTCTTCTTGAATAGTAAATGGCGACTGCAACTGTATCTATATCTCTATATATCTATATCTGTTTCTGCCACATGCAACAATGTCCGTCGCTGAATTTATTGTTTGTTTGATTTGCATTGTGCCGTGGCGACAGTTGACAGCTGAGCATTTGCAGGATATTCGCCAACTGGCAGCAGCGCCATTTAAGTCGCTTCTTTTTTGCTGTCATCTTATCGGCGATAAAAGCCACAATTTGCCCTCTCTTTGTGATTTGCAACAACAACAACAACAACAAACAACAACACAACAAATAAAAATCTCGGAATCTGAGTGACTTTCGTCGACCTGTCTTCGCTTATCATAAAAATCCAATAAATTTTTCTACTACCACTATAATACACTACACACACACACACACTCGTACACTCGTACACACACACACACTCGCACACTCACACCCTCAGAGAGACACGTTTTTGAAATGGAGACTGGGACTTTCGCCTTTTTACGATTCGGTTTTGGCTCCGTCTCCATCATCGTCATCTTTGGCTGTAGTTTATGGCTTTTTTTCATCCCATGTGTTTGTGTGCCTTGTCATTGCCTGTTAAATCTATCAAAGTTCCGCTCCACAACGGTTGTCCATCAGGCCAAACCAAACACTTGAAACAATTTCATATGTATTTAAAAAAAAATATTGAAATGATTGTTCTTTATTATAACTCAAAAAAAAATTTCAGCAATGCTCTTAAATATAAGAAATTTATTAATAATAAATTAAATTTAAGTAATTAATTTTAAAAAAAGCAAAAGAATTTCCAATATTTGCTTAGCGTATTTATATATATATAAACTAATCTTTTTCGCCATTCCTTTTTAATATTCTATTATTTTAAAGATGCTTGAAAAATAATTATTTCACTTGCTTTTGGAAAAATGGAAACATAACTCATCCCGCTTATTTTTCTCAGTGCATGGCACACCTTCCCACACAGCGCACACTTACTATGAGGAAATCGCAATAAAAGTTGCTCGGCACGTTTATGTTTATTCCACTCCCCCCCAACCCCCTTGCCAAACGGTAGACATCATCATCAGGAGTCGCAATTCTGGTGGCTTAAGCCACTGGCTTAAAACCAAAAATACTCCCAAATAGCTGCGGAGCAGTGGATACATTTCATTAGTTTATCATTGCATATAACAAATACATATTTGCTGTACCTCAAATTAAATATAGAAATCCGATTTAAACAGATTCGAATTTCGATTAAAAGTTGCACATAACAATTATTTGGATGATGGTGCAGAGATTTCAAATAAAACACTCATTAAATTTGTTCAATTTCATTGGAATTGGAAGTGGAACATTTATCGGCATTAACCCGGCCCAAACCAGACCAGGGTAAAAATAAAACTATGGCTTCACTGCACATGATAATTGAGTTTGCACAAGCCAAGTCAAATTAATTTTAATTTGAAAGTGCTGAATGAGTATTAAATAAAATATCAGCAGAATTCAAATCATTTGCTTTCAATGTGCCACACAATAATTGTAACAATAACAATTGACACATCCGATGGAATTACACAATTCATAGTTGGGTTGACGAACTGCCATATAAGCCGCAGCCTAGACCCACATTTTAGCCACTATCACAGTGAATACTATCAGAATGCGTCTATACCTGCTACTCGGCCTGACCCTCGCCATTCTCCTGGTAAGTCTAACCCATTCCCATTGCCTAACACCTCGCTAATGGGAGCATTGATCTTGCACAGCAACTGGTCGCAGCTCGAGTGCCAAATATCCAGGATGTCCAGCATCATCGCTCGACCACAGTGGCCAGCCTGCGGGCAGCTGCTGGAGTTCCGTCCGGAGAACAGCCGCCAAGAAATGGACCACCTCCACCGCCACGCACCACGCCTGCCGCCTCCGGTTAACAAGTGAGCTTGGAGCCTGGCACACTGGACATTGGATTAGACCTGGACAACGATTCTTTAAAAACACTTATAAACCCTGTATGTAGCATAGAAAATAGCATCCCAATAAAGCAAAATTAGTGGCAAAGCAAAGATAGCTTCCTGATCCTGTCTAAATTATGATATTAAAAATGGGTGAAAATTATATATTGGTCATTTGCAAAGGTATGGTAAAATGGACAAAAAAAACATCCTTATATATATATATAAATCTACAATCTTTCTAACTATCTGTCCTTCTGTAAGAACTAAATTGAACCCTTAAATTATGAACGTAAGTTTTCGAATCTCTCCGTTTCGCAGTTACCAATTCAAATAGAATTCTGATCTTTAAGTAAGAATTATTGACCAGTTGAGCAAATTTATTTTTCTAAGAAAAAAAAGGAAATTAAAATAAAGGTTATACCGAAATTTTAGAGGTAAGCCTGGAGGAGCCTGGGTTACTAGAAACATCCTATAAACATTGGTAATTCCCCTGTTAACTCATAGAGAAAGACAACCGAAGAAACATTTTACAAATTATTTAAGTACTTGATTTTGGAATACGCTGGAAATTTTGAGGTAGACACAATTATTTTTTTAAATAAAAAGTGAATCACATATTAATTTACACGTAATTACTTTCCATTCACGCGAGATGATTTTTTAATTTGGTTGCTCATGAATAAAAAAAAATACATTTAAATGCTTTGGCAGCTATTATTACAAACATTATTGCAATTTCGCCAAGTGTGATGCCCATCTTAAACAAAAAAAAACAAATTAAAACATTCAGAATAATAGTCATAATACCGATCCGAATCCGGGGCCAAATCAGCAAAAGAAATGCCAAACGGAAAACAAAAGGAATAAATTATTTTTTTATCGTTTCTAAATAAATTATTAATTTATGATCTGCTGCTTCCGGTGAGCAATTTCGCCATTCAGTAAGAATAGGAATGGATAAAAATTTGTGATTTATCTACATAAATATGACGTGAATGGAACCCAGCTCATCTGTGGCTGCGTTTCGAAAATCATCCGAATAATACAAAATACAAAAATGCAAAGGTAAATTAAATTCGCAATTAAATTCAGTTCCCACGTTGAAGTTAAATATAAATGTGACGACTGCAAGCTAATTCTGGCAGTTGTATTTGGCTGACAAGTTGAGTGGGTCAGTGGTTTTCGGTGGTTTAGCGATCAGCATATATATAAAAAAAAATGAAATTGTTTGGCCTGCTCCTTTGCTGTCTCATTCTGATGGCCGGCTTGGGCAAGTTGCATGCCACACCAATTGGCGAACATGCCGAGCATGCTGGCTGCGTACGTGTGACGATCATCAAGCAGGCACAGACCACAGCCCCACCACCAACCACAACACCACGGCCTCCAACCACTTTGCCTGCTGGCTAAAAAAAAAAGTGTGAAAATGTTTTCAAAGTATTTTTGTCATTCAAATATGAAATAAAGCAGTGCGTAAAAACATCACGGTGAATGCGAATAAAATGTGGGCTACACTCAGAAAAAAAAAACGCACTGAATTTTTCGAAATCGCCATTTTGGCACCAGAATTAACTTTGTTTAAATTACAAATTATTAAAACAAAAGTTTGTCTTTTTTCGTATATCTAGCAAAGAGTTTTTTTCTGAGTGTATTTTATATTTTAACAATTTTTCATCTTTCATTTGGAAATTTATTATTTATGCCTTACGATAGTCGTGGACTTAATTAAAAGTTGGGAAGCTCTTTCAGCCAAGTACAATTATCAATTATCAATTATCGTCTGATTTATGTTTTGGAGTGGATTAACAGTTTTTATAGTATATATATATTTTATTTATATATTTTATTTTTTTTTGAAATATCTGTTCATAAGTTCTGTTTCTTCTTCAAGTGTTGTCAATTCGATGAAGTTGCAAGTTGTTGCCAACAATGGGAAAAACGACATTTCTGATGCCAATTTATATTTTTAAGCATGCGTTTAAAATGCAATTTGAATCCGAGTGGCATTCAGAGTCGCTACTGCCACACTCAGTGGCATGTGGCCCCCACTTTCTGCTGCTGCTTCCCCTGGGGCAATGTAAATTTGGTAATGGCAAAGGCAAAGGCGAACCGCACAATGCACAAACAAGCTGCCAAATATAATTAAATATTTTATCGCATAAAAGTGTAGGAAAAGTGCCAAAATTAAACGACAACAAGAAAATGAGCAGCCGGCATGCGTTTGCCTGACCATTTTGCATAGCCCACTGGGGCACACAGCGGGGGCAACGGGGGCAGTTGCTTAAAAGAATGGGGCGTGTGGCTGGTTCAGGTGGAGGCCATTCTCCTAATATTGTTAGACCTGACATTGTTGTCGTTTCATGTAGTCGGTGTGCGTGTGCCTTTGTGTGTGTGTGTGTGTGTGTGTGTGTGCTTAACACATGTTCCACAAACAATACGCCCGCAGCTCAACCGACTCGTTGCCACCCTCCTGCTACACCCTTCCCCCCCACCGAAAAAATGTTCATTGCCCCCAGTTGCATTTCTTTGGTCTTTAGGTTTTTCAGATGAAATCTTTTTTGGCCTGCAGTAGCACCAACAACAACAACAACAACAACAACAACAACAACAACGTTCCATTGTTCGGACAGAGCAGAGCAGAGCAGAATTTGCTTTTTTCGACAATTTCCATATGAATTTTAATTATAATTTTTCTATGTTCATTTTCATGAAAACAATCAAAAATGACTTTTGTGCCGCAGCAGCAGCAGCAGCCTCAAACGCGGCCATCTCGACAGGCACCTTTCTTGGTAACGGGTTTTGGGTCCAGCCTGGGGGGCTGGGGTCGGGTACGTGTATGGTTTACTTGTAAGCCCGCTGCAAATTGTCACTGGCATTTATAGCCGCCAGGGCAGCTCAGTCAACAGCTGTTTTTGTATGCGAATGTTTTTTCTGTTTGAAGTTGAATTTGCTCGTTCCCAAAATGCGCTACGATTGGTGACTCAACAGCCAAGAAACGAATCTTCGACAAGAAAATTAAAAAAAAAAAATATTGATGATTTAATCTAAAAAAAAAAAAAACTTATAGTTATAAATGAAAAATGTTCATTTTTAATGCAATTGTTCTAAATAAAAATATGAAAACATATTTTCCATGACAGCTGTTAAAGTGGGATTACAAATATCATTAATATATTATATATATATTTTATATATTATTTGTAACTATATTTTTATAAGGAGTTAATAGAATAGAATAAACCAAATGTTTTAAATTTTTTTAATATTATTGCGAAATGTTTGTTTGATTTTACAAAATAGAAGTCATTAAAAACTAGACTAAAACTTTCATTTCTCTGTTACTACAAATTAATTAGCAAATTTGGAAAAAAAAAAACGAATAATGTACTCAAAAAATATGTAATAGATTTGTTAACGGAATATCTAATTATTGCTATAAGGGCTAATATGCTTCAATTATAGGGTTAGCAGGGTAAAAACAAATTATAAGCCAACATAAAAAAAATAACACACACAAAAGCAAACAGCGCCATAAACAAGTTAACTGAGCAGCGCTTGTTGTTGTTGTTGTTGTTGTTGTTGGAGGGCGAAGGGTGTGGCAGGCAAGTTGGCGGGGCAGCTTCCGTTTCCGTCGTGGCCGAAAACAATCTACCCATATGACAACTGTCGCTGTCACTGGATTTGTCCATGCATACGATTAGTTTTGAATGCGCCGCAAGGTGGCGCACATGTGCCGTGTCTGTTTTTGAGATTTGCACCTGGTTTTCCCATTTGCCCTGGCACCCTCCCCCTACCCTTTTGCATGGTGTCCATAACGAACCGTTGTCATTATGCATTCTGATGACATTTCGCCGCTGTCTTTTGTGCGAGCTTATTTTTGTAGCGGCTAATTAAGGACAACCAACTAGCTATGGAAATTCTATACAGCATATTTGTGTGTAATATTTCCTTACCTTCTGCATCCCATTTAATATTTTAGGATTGTGGTTTCTTCTCGACTTTAGTCAAACTCAACAATTTGAAATGGATTTTGATGGACTGGAATTGGCAGTGCGTTTGTGCTTCTTGTTGTCCAGCTGGAAACTAATTTCACAAGCATTTGTCTGCTAATTAACAATTCAATTTGCTGCATAAGCGACCTAAACATACAAATAAACACACGCACAGAGGCGGAGGGAGAGGTAGAGGTAGAGTCAGTCACTTGAGCAGGAGCAGGAACAGGAGCAGCAGCAGGAACAGGAGCAGCAGCAGGGTGGCAATGACTACTAATAAGTAGTTAGTTGAGTTGGCTTACACACACACACACACACACACACACGCATATACAACAGTAAATATTCAATTAACGGCACGACTAAAGGGCAAACCCTTAACCGTAACCCTCAACCCCCTCCCCACAATGGTTTTGTAAGTTGCCCTGCAAAATTTTAGTTACACTTTTTTTTTTTTTTTTTGGTTTCGCCTTTGCAACCTTTTTTTTTGTGTTAATTTGTTTAGTAGTTGGCTTTGATTTGGCCAAGGCAAGTGAGGGGACCTGTGTCCAGCCCGAAATCAGTTCCAATTCCATCACTGGAGGCATTCTTCTAATTACATAGAAAGCAGCCGCTTTGAACCCACTTAAAAGGGGGGTTGGAGCGGGCAGGCACGTTGACCAAATAAATATGAATTTTATATAATTTTATTTCAAATATTTACTAAGCTAGCAGAGGAACATTTTGGCCAGCACACACGCACACACGCATACATACATACAGTGAGCCACCCACTCCCTGCCCACCGCTCACGTTGTCGTCTCCTGAATTGCCTTGTGCTTCGCTGGCTGCGTGGCTCGGCTGCGACGCCGCTCCAACCAACGCCGTACAAAGGGCGTCAGCAGACGGCTGTCGATCGCATCCAGATCGGATTCGCGCAGCAACAGGCTGGTCAGCAGTCCAATAACAATGGTCAACATGGCACCAAAGAGGGTAAAGTACAAATACGAGATGCGATACAGCTTAAAGGGAGCCTCAGACGACGGGCTGCAATAGCGGAAGATTAATCAATTTAAGATTCAAATATCGATGGGTATCAGACGAATCTGAAGCTGATCCTTCGAATGAATTGCAACTCACCCGATGGCATCGTCCGGCGACAGGGTGCTAAATGCTCGTCGCTCTCCGTCGAACGTGTAGTTGCATCCGAGGGTGGAGTAGGGCTTACGCTGGTAGACTATGTCGCCAGTGACCACATCGTGCTGGGCACTGATGCACATCCAGGCCATGACAATGAGGGAGCTAACGCCGCCGAGCAGGGCGCCCTTCGAGTTCACCCAGGGCACCATGACGCCCGCGGTGAAAATGCCCAGCAGCGGCCCATTGGCAACCGAAGTAAGCGTTATGGTCAACTGTAAAACGGTGCCCAGCTTCTCCACGATGAAGACCAGGCCGACAAAGACAATGCCAAAGAGGAGCACAACGCTGCGCATCACATATGCTGTCTGCCTCTCACTGAGTGGTTTGTTGTAGAACGTCTTCACAAAGTCCTCCAGCACAACGGCAGAAATTGAGTTGAGGCCGGTGGAGAGGGAGGAGAGGGCCGCACTGAAAACCCCGGCAACAAAGATGCCCGGCAAACCGGGAAATGAGCCAAGTGTGTCCATGACAAGCAGCGGCAGCAGCTGATCATTGCGCTGCGCCAGCTTCGTCTCCAGTGGATCACAATCCGCGTACGTGGCATAGATGAGCAGACCCGTATAGCCGCAGATGGCCATAAAGGTGAGCACTCCGCCTATAAATGTCCAGAGTGCGCGGCGTGCATGCCTCAGCGTTGGCAACGACAGATACCGCTGGATCATGTTCTGGCTGATGGCATTCGATTTGAGCCAGTGCGCCACGCCCCCCAGCACCAGCGAGTAGAATGTGTAGCGCTCCCTGAGATCCAGATTGAAGTTGAGCGACTCAATCCGTGCCGTTTGCTGGGCCCGCTGCCAAACGACGCTTGGTCCCCCAATATCGAGGGTGCCCTTGACCAGCACCAGGGCCATGGCACCAAACATGATCAGCGTCTGGATGACATCCGTCCAAACGACCGCCTTGAGGCCACCAATACACGTATAGAAGATGCACACCAAACACACACACGGCGTCACAATGTGTATGTTTGCCCCAGTCGCCTGATTAAAGGCGATTGCCGGCATGTAGATCACAATTGGCAGCCAAATTACCTAATGGAGACACCAAATTAGCCAAGAGATATTTGCAATTTGAGATAAAGTGTTTGCAGCTGTCATCGATGACGGTTCCTGATCTGTTTCCTAATTATTATTTTTTTAATTTTGTATACCTATTCAAAAAAAAGGGTACCACAATTTTGTCCTTCATCCTTCAAATAGTTCAAAGAGTTAATCAAAAATAATTTATGATCATTTTTTGTATCACTTACCGAAGCTATGATGAACATAACTGATCCAAATAGACGCAAACTGCGATTGTAGCGCTGCTCCAGATACTGTGTTCAAATCCAAATTTAGTTATGTTTCTCCGGCAACTGGGTTAATTTACCTACATACCTTGTAGGTGGATATCAGGTTGAGTTCATGGAAGACGGGCAGAAAGATGTAGTTCATGCATATCCCCATTATCAGCAGGGATCCCATGATGTACAGATACTGACAGCCGTACAGGTAAACCTCCGTTGGAGTTCCCAGCAACGTGATGCCCGAAATGAAGCTGATTGGAGTAGAAGATGAAGAACAAGAAATATACATCTTCAATAAATATAAAAAACAGCATAAGCACAATTTTCTATTGTATAGAGAGAAAGGCCAGCAAACATCCGAGGCAATTGACTCAGATACTTGACCTTCAGGCGGAACTGTTCCTGAGCTAATCTCGAGATCAGAGAGCGTTTTAAGCAATTCAATTAGCTGACTGCCGCCAGAGTTGTCGGAGGCGTTGATTGTGCCCCTGTTGTAATCACAATTTGAATTTCCCATATACGCGTGTCTTATTTCCGGCGTTGGAATCTCGTCTGTTTTTTTTTGGAACCATTTAGAAATTATGAAACATTTTGCTTTGATGCGTAGATTAGCAACGCTCACATCACAAATATTCACAGCTGCATACTACAAATATTTGATGAGTAGCTGTAACTGACTCTACCTAATCCGGACAACGAATATATATATATATATAACATAATTTGATCTGATTAGGGACAATGCTTAAATCATTTACTTAGGCAAAAAAATAATTTTAGATGTAATTTTATGTTACTAACGATATGTTTTTTTTTAGGTATATTTATAAGTTTTAATCGTTAATCACTTCTTCTTCTTCTCAATTACAAAAATAGTATATTTTTATAGTTAGTTCATTAATTAGTTTTTAATCAGCTGCATATTTTATATATTAAAATTGAAGCTTATATTTTTTTTTTTGGCTTTATCTTTACTGTTGTACCCACCTTGCAATGAGTGACATACTTATTGGAAAGACTTTCATTTTTCTGCCACCGACCAGATAAGAGGCGGCACTTTGGGCCGCCTCCTCGCTGCCGCTGGCCTTGAGCTGTTTGGATTCGCTGCGCATCTGGAGGCAAAAGTAGACGCCGATCACGGCGCAAATGGCCAGCATGAGGCTAAAGAGGAGGTAGTCCGGCCAGCCGAAGCTTTGCAGGTGGGCACGCAGCTCATTCACATGCATGGCGCACACACACACACAAACCAAAAGGACAACGATAACAAAAATGAAAAAAAAAAAAAATAATTCGTCGTGTTATCAATTGGCCGATCAATCGATTGTTTTCAGACTGCAGACACGAGTGACAATTGTCGCCACAAACACCGAAAGCTTCTGTTCAGCTGCACGCATCAGAAGTAACTGATGGATACACATGCCACATCCACTGGATACACATTTGGATCGTCGGATGGTGCTTGCCTAATTTTCTTCGGCTCGGCTTCTACAGCTGAGAGCTCAAAGAGCGAACGAAAGCCGGCAAAATTCGAATACTCTTTGCAAAAAGTGTTTGAATTGTGGCTTCAAGTAGATAAATCATATAAATATGATTTGGCCACAGTTATAATTATTATTACTATCATTATGATTATTAATATTATTAATTATTATTTATTATTATTTATTATTATTTATTATTTATTATTTATTATTTATTATTTATTATTATTATTAATATTATTAATTATTTTTATCATTATTATTAATATTATTAATTATTTGTATTATTATTTATTATTTATTAATATTATTAATATTATTAATTATTTTTATTATTATTATTAATATTATCAATTATTTTTATTATTATTTTTATTCCTAATGTGATTATTATTATAATTTTCATTTTTATTATTATTATTATTATTATTCTTATTATTATTATTATTACTATTATTACAATTATAATTATGCTTTCTATATGAAAAATGCATTGTGTTTCTTCAATTTGTAATGTAAAATCTGCCTATGTAAAATATTATGTGTGATCTTCAGTCTGCTAGCGTATTTGATATTCGGTGTGCCTAAAATATTTGCTCTTTCTTGTTAATTTTAATTTAAATTTGTTTTAACAATCTCGGACTTCGCGTGTGAGCTATGAGCTCGTTCCTCGTGTTGTTTTATTTATTATTATCAATGATATTCTTCCCTTTTCCCCCTCTATACCCTGTACACAATAATCCAATAAAATGGGTATATGGTTCGAATGGTAAATCTCTGAACCTCGAATCAACAGAAAGAAAATTCAGTTATTGGAATTTTGCCACTTTTAATTTATATATCTAATTTTCCTTGCGCTTCTCTTTTTCCCCCAAAAAAAGCTGAATTTAATAACAATGAAAGTGTTCTTATGGTTTCAAGTTTGTCTGCTTGGATCGTAGAATTTACCTGCTAATCCTCTTTTGCAACCACTTGATGGACGCCCCGAATTGACACATAGATCATCATCAGATGTGGACGAGTCTCTTTGTCTTTTGAAAGCCCTGCCCCCTGGGGTTTTGGGGTGCCATATGTGCATATGTGTAGAAATCGGTGGCGTGAATTAAGTTGATTAGATTTAGCGCAAATTGAGCTCAGTAACTGGCTCGAGCTTTCCACATGTGAACCGTGGACGTGGAGGCGGGACAGCTATATGCAAACCGGGACAGAGAGAGAGAGAGAGACGGAGGGCAAAACAGAGATGTGTGAGGAGGCACACATCGTGCCAGATTTAGAATGGGTAATTTGCCAGTGCGTTTATTTATTTATATTTTATTTTAGTGATCAGCATTAAATCCTACTTTATTTATAAAAGTGTACACATTTTGAAGATTAACAACGACAACGAAAATTTAATTGGCTCAGCATATTTATTAATATTTGCATTTGTTCAAGAATGAACATGAGACGCTGCGAAGCTCAGCTAATTGTTAATGGCAAAATATCATATATATCAAGAAAACATCACATGAAGTTCCCCAATTATGAACATTGGACGCAGCAGTTAAATCTCAGCTATTTTAATATAAACAAATGTCAAATTAATAATAATTATAAAACTCAGCTATTCTAAGCCACATCTACAAATGCTGCAAAGCTCAGCTAGTTTAAGAATAAACATCACATGGAGTCGCCCCACAAGCGACTCCATTAATATAAATAAACATATCTATTTAGGTTTAAGATTTTTTTATAAAATAAAGAAATGCTCATCAGAGCAATGAGTTCGATTTTAAACGTCGTCTAATCGTGTTTCACACAGTTTCCATTGACGTTTCTTATGCACATAAAAAATCGGAACTTAGTTTTTATTTATTATTATATATTATATTATATAATACATTATTTATATATATATATTACATACTGCGTAAGAAATTTCTATGTTTTTCTAGAACTTTCCATTTTTCTAATTTTGTTCTTAGTAGGCTTTGCTTTTGAATTTGTATTTTCAACGGGGCTTCAAGGCTTGAGCTCATTCGATTCACATCTCTCGTTGAGAACACACGTAAAATCTGGAAAAAATAAAATTTTTATTTTCTTGAAAAAATTTAAAAATTTCAAAAAATTTCTGCTTTCAAAAAAAATTAAAATAAAATAAATAGTTAAACAAAATTTGGAAAACTTTCAGGTATATATAAAATAAATAAATTGTAAATTATTGAACCAATTCCTAATCCATAGCAGCATTTCAGCAATGTATCGTGTATCGACCAGGCTCGCCGGCTCTATGGGGCCAATGTCCTTGCCCCAATGTCTGACAAACTCAATATTGGCCACGCGTCAGATGGCCGATTATGGTAAGAAGAACCAATGGAGGAAAGTCAGCCTTGTCATCAAGAAGGACTCCCCGCTGAGGAGGCGAACTGTGCCGAGCGTGCCACGCCCGATGGTGCGCGAGAGTAACATGTGGAAGGATCCAAATCAAGTGGATACCGTATGGTTGCGTCCCTTTGATCCCTCGAGATACAAGCCTGACTTTTCCCAGACTTTGCCGCGCTTGCCGCGCGATCAGTTCCAACGTAATCCGGACGAGCTGAAAATCGATAACTCTGAACAGGTGGAAGCAATTCGCGCGACAGTCCTTAAGCACCGCTTGGCGTACCTTGCCAATCTAATGCGAGATCACGAAGAGGCCCAAAAGCAAGCTGGCCACAAAAGTTCTAGCAAGCACCAGGCCAATGATGCTTACCCCAAGAAGAAAAAATAAGGACAAATATTAAATATTTTTGTCATTTTGGCTTAACCCATTAAATATTTAGGCACATTGAAGGCGGTCAATAAATTAAATCAAATTATCTAAAACGAAATCAAATCATTTTCTCATTTTTTAGCAAAATTGCTGAATGCTCTGCACAAAATTCTATTTAGAGTTTCTGTTCAAGAATGAACATGAGACGCTGCGGAGCTCAGCTAATTGTTAATGGCAAAATATCATATTGAGACGACTTTCAAGTTGGCTGCATTTAAATAAGTAAACATCACATGAAGTTCCCCAATTATGAACATTGGACGCAGCAGTTAAATCTCAGCTATTTTAAGATAAACAAATGTCACATTAATAATAATAATAAAACTCAGCTATTCTAAACCACATCTACAAACGCTGCAAAGCTCAGCTAGTTTAAGAATAAACATCACATGGAGTCGCCCCACAAGCGACTCCGTTAATATAAATAAACATATCTATTTAGGTTTAAGATTTTTTTTATAAAATAAAGAAATGCTCATCAGAGCAAACAGTCGATTGATGACTACACCCTTTACGTGTTTCACACATTATTTGCCTGACTGTTCCAGATTTTATATATTTCTTTTAAAATTATTATGAAGTGAGCATCTTAGACTATTAATGTAAAATTAATTGGGAGCTTAAGTCCAGCCTGGTAGTTGAAAATGAAAAAAAAATTGGTATAGTCCTTTCATTTAAATGTTTATAATAGGTAGAAAAAGCATCTCCTCATTTATATTCTTGGTCAGGATAAATAGTCGAGTCGATAAAGCACTATCAAAATCAGATAAAATTTTTCTTAGCGCTCTTTGATATACACTGAAAGTTAAACAACAATCGAACTATTCACAGTAACTGAATATTTGAGTAAAATAAGTAAAGAATATATCTCAACTTATACCAATAAAATATATCCCACTTTCGAAGCACACATTTATAATTATATCCCATTATTGACAAGTAAGAGAGTTCATTGATATGCACAATAAATAAATTATAATTTATGTAATTATTTTATTTTATATGTATTACAATCAAAAAACAAAAAAGAAAAAAGATCCAAATATGTTTTTGAATCAAACTGGGTGCGCTGCGGTGATGCTAAACGTTGTGTGTAGCAGAACCGAGAACTGAGATCAGTTATATTCTCTCATTCTTTTAGATAATCCTCGTTGAGTCTTGCCAAGGCTTCCACAAAACTGATGCCCAACATATCTGCATCAAAATCACCGACGGCGTCTTCCCCTGACCAGAAAACACAATATAAAAAACATGAAAATCTCGTAATCAGAATTGGATTTACCTGTGCCAGTCCCATCACCACCACCGACACCACTAGAAGCACCACTGATGGCCAGCATTGAGGTGGCTAGTTCCTTGATCGTGCGTTCCAGCTGATCAAACTCACTCATCTTATCAACTGAGGGGGCTGACCAGGCGCAGCTGCTCAGGCACAGAACCAGCGCAAGCACAAAACCGATGCCAGTTAAAGCCATGGCTTTGATGGATAAATGTGGCCAAAATCGGCGACAGGGCTTTTATAGCTGGAACTCCGTTAATTGGTAATGGCATGTGTTCCGACTAATTAAAGGCACTAAATACCCGATCAACGCTTCAATCGGCAGCAAATGGGCTGAGACCAAATCGCTGATATTTAATCCAAAATATCAATAATTTGTGTACAATAAATAAAAAAAAATAATTATGAAACAGCTACTGTAACTGAAATCATGGGTTAAGCTTATTATCCCGAAAATGTAAAGTATATTATTATTATTAACTTAATCAGTTATAAATTTTAATAGCACATTTCAAGGAATTTTTGTTTATTTGTCAATTCTTGCACATTAGTTTTAAAAATGATTTTTTTTTTTTTTTATGTATTTCATCATTATTTGCTGACGAGCCTGCAATTATATCACTATTTGTACATAGCGCCAACATTGCAATAGGTTTATTTAATTTTTTACATATTTTTTTCGCTTCTAAAAAGCGTCTGCACTTTGCTGTCAATCGAGGCATAAAATGAGCAGCAAGTGCCACTACATTAGCATCTAACAGGATGGCAGAAAGGAAGAGAAAGAGACTGCACACACACACACACACACACTCACACACGCATACAAAACCATGTATCGAAATCAAAAATTTTACGCGATGTGATATTTTGAAATTATATAAATACAAAAGCAGCAAAATAGTCCCCAAAAAAAAATAAAAATAAAAAAGAGAAATATATGAAAATGGAGCCTTAAGTTGCGTTTCTTGGATTCCATTTGCTATTATTAAAAAATTATCATATTGTGTACTCTTTTTTTTTTTTAAAACTATTTCAGCTGGCATTTATCATATCGTATTTAATTAAAGAAATGCTTTCATATCGTTAAAATATTTCGCTGCGTATGTTTGACGGGCACTGAAACGACAGCAACGGCAAATTAATTAATTTCAGTGCACGGATTTTCAAGAAGGAAAAAAACCCTTTTTACACATTTAACACACTGCTGTGTGTATTTGTGTATTTGTGTGTGTGCGTCTGTGCACTTGAAATGCTTCTGCAGGTGTTGTAATATTATTTGGAATTATGTTGGCATTTTTTTTAGCACAGCTCCGCCTCGCTTGCTGAATTACCATGAATATTATTTGCTTTTTAATTTTGTTTCAAGTTGCATATGTCTCGCTCGGTCTACACACACACTCGAATACACACAAACAGACACATGCACTCGCATACACACTGGCACACACACACTCGCACACTCGCACTTGCTTTGGGTCGTTGTTTATAGCTAACTTTACAGTTGAGAAAGCATTTCTAAAGTGGTTTTAATTAGTTGCCCTAACGGGTTTGGTCGCCCTGCTACGGTTCACGAATCGCCAGTGTAACTTTAAAAAGATCCCAGACCAGTTTGTAGAACACATTTTACTATTTAGAAAGCCGACTAAAAATCATTATGATTTACTTTAATTTGGTTATACAACGTGTTATTGCAATAATATATTTTTATTTACACATATATATATATATATATATATAGATAGGTTTAAGATTCCAGCTTCATTCGTATTATTTCAAGTAACTTTTGGTGTTTCCTTTTCAGGTTGAGGTTTCAAAATTTGCTTGCATGTGTTGAGAAGTGGTTTAAAAAGGGTCTGCAAATCAGAAAACATATTATCAGGTATATATCATATGTATGCCAGAGATCATTCAATATCATACTTCCTCAATAAATCCACACATGGGATTAACAGGATTGCAAACTTTCTGAAAACTCTTTAGGATTGCAGCTAAGCTACATTCCTGAAAGTAAACAACTCAAATTATAATCTCTAATCCAAAACCAATTTGCTTTCTTACATCGTCGCCTTGGACTATTCCTGGTTGCAGACTGCAGACTAAAAGCAAAACGCAGGCGGAGATTGTCAACGATCTGGGTTGGAAATACATTTTGGTAAATATTGTTGCTTAAGGTGTTTGTTCTTAACTGAAATTTTCAAGTCAATTTGAGTGACTTAAATACTCAATGCGATCACGTCGCATTCGAAGCGTTATCTTAAATCGTGCTGAGCCAAGTGAAAAATCGCACGTTTTGCAATAAAATCCAATTGTGGAAAACTTATTTTTTGAGCCAGTCATAAAATATGGTAATCAGTTCGTATGATTGATTTGAGTTAACACTAATTAGCTGCGTTGTATAAGTATCATTCTTATAAAGATTTTTGCATTTCTGATGATCAAATTTGATATATATTTAGCAGAATACAAAAATTAAGTAATTGTGAAGCACACTGAAAATGAAATAGACAAATAATTTAACGTTGAAATTAATGCAATTTAAAAAGTACAATTTCAGATAGATTAAAGTGGCTAAAAATGCCAAATGAATACTGATCTGTTTGTCAAAATTAGTTTCACTACTTGATTAAAAATTCTACATTTTGTTTTCGAATTTAAATCAAAGCAAAAAAAGCCATTTACAGTTAAAGTATCTCTAAATTAACTTCAGAAAGTATTTTCTTAATTTATTTCAAGGAATTTATATTCATATTTTCTTAATTCTGGTAAATTTGTCTAAATTTAGAAAAATTTGATATTTTTCAATGAATTATTATTCTAAAAGTCTTAAAATATAAAATATAGACAAAATTTTATATTTTAAGATTTTTAGAATATGCAAGCATATTTTAGAGTTAAAATTTTAAATGACTTGCACTTATTTATTTAGAAAAAATATTTTTTAATAAGAAATATAAATTATAAAAAACAGCTTTTAATTTTTGAAAAACAATTTTCGTGTGCTTAAAAATTAATTCCAATAGCTTAATATTTTTTAAGATTTCAGAGCGATTTTCGTTTTCAGGTGATGTTTTCAGAATTCGAATTTTTTCATAATGTTGTCAGATTGCTAGAGACGGATGAAAGAGGTTAAGTAAAAAAATAAATGTACTGCCTACTTTTTACAGCTGCAACTATTCAATGTGCGAATATATGTGTGCCTGTGTGTGTGTGCCAGTGTGTGTGTTTGTGTGTGCATGTGTTTTTTGTGTGTCATTGGTTGGTGGCCATATGCAAATTGGCGAGCGCACACTTCATTTTGGGTGGACAATAATCTGAGGCCTTTTACAATAATATTTATCAAGTGCGGAACACACCCAGCTGGAGAGTGCTGGGCTCATATATTAGCGGCTTAGCTGGATGGACAGGACTGGACAGGACTGGACTGGACTGGACTGGACTGAACTTGACGCACCACCACTAAAATCATCTTTATCATCATCATCATCATCATCATCATTAACATGATTATCGTGAGGCGAGCCTATGCGTGGCCTCTAATTACGACGCATTGTCATAACTGAATTGAGCGCATTTGACACGCAATTGGAGCTTATAGTTGACGGTCCTCACGATGACATGTGAGAAATGCCAGCAGAGTAGTAGTTGCGGGTTGCGGGGGAAGGTGGAGGGGGTGAAGGTGTTACGGTTAGGCAGTTGGGTGCAAGCCACAGTACTCGAACTGAATATGGTAATGGAAATGGAACTAGAAATATTTAGTGACAGTCACAATATGACTATCAGAGGGCGGACTGTTGCATCAGTTGTGTCTAACCTTACTCTCCCCCCTCTCTCTTAAGTAGATAAGAATTAATTGTTCAATGGCACGCATTGCATTTAATATATGGATACTCGCATGCTTCTTCCTATATATATATATATATGCATATATATATATAAGTAGTTACACGCACCTTTCGACGGAGGTTAATCGGATAAAATTCATAATTATCGTTATTACTGTCATTTCTTCTAATGACCCGCAGCACACAAATTGCGTGTACTTTCCTATTTAGATGACCTATCAAACGCACTTTGACTCCATTGTAACCATTGCGTTCTACTCCTTGATTTCTCTTCTTTTTTGTCCGGGGGCACATTTGTTTGTTTTTTTACCATACCCTTACTAGGGGTATGCCACATTTTTTTAAGAACTATGCATATCATATTTTGAAGCCCAACAAGATTAACTAGTTCCGAATCCTTTATGGATCTCCTTATCGCTTTTTGGGATGTTTTTTATTCTTAATTATGATCGATGCATATTTGAGTTGCAGAGAATCGGCAAGTCTAACATTCCCCGCCAGGTCGCACTTAGTTGTCATTTTTTAAATTACTTGCCCATATTTCCTTGACCCTCACACACACACACACACGAACACACACTTTGTCGCCCCCGCCATTTGCAGAGCGCACGCGTAAATTATGTAATTAAAATTCCGCACCTTAATTCAGGCAATTTATTACATGAGCTTTTGACTAATTGGATAACGATCTTTAACTATGTTTACTAAATACATGAGAGATACATCACAGGTAAACCGGGCCTGGACCCTGCTCTATGAATGAGTTCGTAGTGGCTATGATTGCATTTTTTGATAAGCCACAAATTAATTGAATTTCTAGGTGTGTGGTAATATTCCTAGTTGGGGGCTATGGAATATATTCAATGAGTTGGGTAAGCAAACAGCAAATCATTTAAAATGTTACTTAATGTTTGTTTAATTTTTCAGCTATGTTTACAGCAATAAAAATATAATACTCCGCAATGAAAGCATTAAATTAAAATAGTTATTTAACGAGATTTCATTTTGTTGCAAGATGCCATATTGAAATCCAGTCGAACTCAATCAGCTTATAATCAAAATTGAGTTAATCAGTTAACAAGATTTAAGGTTACATTATTCTCACGCTTAGCCAAAATAATGACATTTATTTATTGGAATTCTAGTTGTGCTTTTATTAACACTTTTCAGACTTAAGCTTCCGATTTTGGTTGCCATTCTTCCCTCGATTAACCGATTCCGATTCCCCTCGAATGTTTCGTCAGCCGTAATTATAAAGTGGCATTAAACAAACATAAAATTTATTTTAGCCTTTTTCGTTCTGGTTATTAATTTCCACTTGCATTCGTGAAAATCGAGTATAAATATGAAATCATTCAAAGAACTTAACCAGTCAAAACAATTGGTGGCAACAATTGACTCAGCTACACTCAGCTAAGGTAATTTTTTTTTATTTTTTATTGTTTTTGCCAGATAATTGGAAGCAAAAAAAAAAACAATAACAAAAAAAAACAGCAATTTCAACATTCAAACAAGCGATGTGTGAGTCAACAGTGGGTGGTGGAGGGTCTGGGGGGTTATAGCCTATGGAAAGTGCCCGCATTGGCAAATGTTCCGCTCCGCTCCGCTCCGACTAAAGTTAGGATTAGGGTTGAGGGGCTGGTGCTGCATGCGAGGGGCAAATGACGCGCTCCGCTAAAAATAGACCAATTGCTGGGGTCAGCTTAAGCATTTTGGTATACGGCGCACGTTTAGCCAAACAGCAGGTGTTAGCGGAGGGTACAGCAGTGACGGGTGGTGGGGGAGGGGGGGTAGTACAGTATAACAATTGGGGGCCGTTAGTCGGACGCACGACGAGTTGCGGCCAGTCGTGTTTCGTTGGTCAACGTTCAATGTTGTAAACTAATTTGTTAGCGGGTTTTTTTATTTATATTGTTGTTGTTGTTGCTGGTTTTGTTATTGCATCGATATTTGACAGTTTGTTGTGCTTATGGCCTCCCAACGTCGGCTGTTAGCGCCCCTCCTCCTCCTCTCGCTGCTGCTGCTGCTGCTGCTACTCCATCAGGTAAGTATTCTGACCCGGCCAAGGCAAACGAAACTAATGGAATCAATTGCAATTTTCGTATAGTCGCATGCCCTGGAATTCATGGATGAGTCAGTGCCCGGCCAGGACGCCTACGATGATGGAGATTCGGCTGAACTGCCGCCGTTTCTACACAGCTACTCGAAGGATACCATTAACAACTTTAATCCGCGCAAAGCAGACTCACAGTTTCGCGCACAGTGGGAACAGGTGCCACTCCAAAAGCAGGAGGTGATCAAGCGCAGATAGTTTTCCATATACCTAATCTAATCACGATATTCATTCATAACAATATAACTAATTCTACAGTCAGATTTTCATACTATGTTCTATACTCTATAAATGTAATCAGCCATTAAATTATATACTCGTACTACCCACGTGTAGTAAAAATTATTATTTAACAATTCATATTTATGTTGATACTTTTTAATAATCAGTTATAATATAAATAGAACTAAACTTGTCTATACCAAAACTACAAAACTATTCTAGCCGATATATATATATATATTTGATTTAAAAAATCAAAGAGAAAAAAAATATATATGTATAAACGACATTTTTTTAGTATTAAAAAAATTTAAATAAAAATCTTTGGTAGAAAATTATTTCAAAGTTTAAAGGTTGTAGATGGATCTAAATATTCTGAATAAATAATGTTCAAATTACTATTCAAAATAAAAATCAATAAAATTTGAATTAGAGTTTGTGTTTGTGTTAAACGTGAATTTCTTATATACACTTAGAAATATAAATAAACATGTATTTATTCTACATACATAGAAATACAACTGGCAAGTAGAGCTCAAATTGGTGGTCTATTGAGGGAAAATAAAAATGTGGTTCCATTGAGATATTGGTGGGGTACCTACACCAACAGCGAGTCGTTTGGGTTACTTAGTCCAACCCCTTTCGAATTGACCCCTGCCCAAGTAGTTCTTAGAAGAGTAAAAAAAAGCGCAGCAAAACTTTTTTATTTGCATTTTGTTTTAAGAAGCAAGAAAACAGAAAACGAAAAAAGAGGGGAAAAACTGAAACCAATGGTGTTTATTTCCTTTTGTATTTTGGTATGCTCTGTTACCAAAAAAATAAAAGAGTATATTGGTTTTGTTCAACTAAAACTTGGCTTAATTCTGAATTCGCCTATTTGCATAATATTTTCTGTGAGCCTTATAAAATCTGTCTATGTCATTATATCTTGGACAGTTTTTCCACTTGAGTCATAATATTTAGAGTGGAAATTTATTGGTAAAAATATTTCCGAAAAAGCTCGATTAGATTCGAGATAGATTCACCAAATTGACTAAAATAAACCTTTTGCTAATCCTATATTCGACCCATTTTTCCTGCTAATATTTGATTGATGTTAGAGCATTAAGCAGTCGGATATGGTCGATTGCAAGGTTCACACTTGTTTTTGTATTGTTTCTTCTTTGTTTTGTAAGAAAAAAAAAAAATGCACAAGTTTTATGCTTCTATAAAAGTTTTTGTGGCGAAAACTTTGCACTTGTCTTGTAGCTGCCGAAAGGGTTTTACAATGATGCGCTTTAAGCAGTACCGCATCAAACATGCCCTTCCCCCCCCCCCCCAAACTCACTCTCTCTCTCTCTCTCTCGCACCTTCTGTCAGTCACATGCTCTCCGAAGACATTGCTTAAGTGGACGCTTTAGCGCACTTAATATTTGAGGCAATATGGAAAAGTAGCGGCTAGTTATTGGTCTATTTTGTGGGTTATACAAAGTTTTGGAGTTATGGTCGCGGAGGTTGCACCTTAATCCTAACCTTAAGCGGCTTCCTCACGAATATGACACAGGCAGTGAATGCCAGATGGAGAGAGAGAGAGGGGGGTCAGTCACTTACTTAAACCCAGAGACGATGTCGGCCATTAGGCGATCCCGAATAGCTGCCATGCATTATCATTATCATTAAAATAAATTATTTGAGAGAGTCCTCCAACTTGGCAAGCGATGAAGAACTAAACGCATTTTGCACGTTTTCTCTATCCAATTTTTTTACACGTTGTTTACAACTTTGTTTTTTTTTTTTTGTGTTTTTGGCGTTTTCAGCTAAGTACACAAAAGCTTTTGCTGGACAGCACTAGTTGGAAGGGGGGGGGAGGGGTGGCGCTGGAGTGGGTGGCTCTTGGCTGGCGGAGATAAAAAGTCAAGTTTTTGGTGCGAGTTAGACGCAGCATTTAGTTAGGGGCGCAAAAAGGTTTGCAAGAAATAACTTTGCATACTTTTAGGCTGTGCATGTTAAATACTAAATGCAAGTCCGCAGCAACAAAAGACAATGGGCTGAAGGCGGCGCATGAGTGGTGTAGGTGCGGGTGTGTGGGTGTGTGCAGGGTCGACTTGCATGCGGAACACCACGTAATTTCTCAAACTGCCGTAGCCTGACCACGTAAAGCATAAAATATTTCCAAGTGACTCCAGCGCCAACCAATGCTGATGTCCAGTCGACAGAGACAGAGAGAAATGCTGCAGGGGGGGTGGGGAAAAGCAGATGGGCTAAGAAAAGTATGTCTAAGAAGTTGCCAAACAAGTTGCAGCCGCAGCCTGTGCGACGCAGCTCATTTGAATACATGGCAACAACTTTAACCACGCATTAGTTACACAGCAGCATAAAAGCCCAACACGGCGTGCGGGGTGTGCAGTGCGGGGGTGTGCGGTATGTGCATGGACCAACTCAAGACCAAGTCCGAGTCAAGTCAAGTCAAGTCAAGTCCTCTCCTGTCGCTGGCTACCGAATGACTTGCCACATCCTTCGTCCTGGCCGGCACATGCAATTTGTAAACCAAAGCGCATAATTTACAATGAACATTTTGGTCGGTCTAACGGTGCTTTAAGCTGACCACGCCACAGACTTGGACTTCGAGTTGGACTTTATTATTGGACTTCATCTTGCACCCACTGGAGACCCAAGACATTGATATGACTTAAATATATCAATGACTAATAAAATAATCTTTAGTTTTCACTTAATTATTTTGAAATCTAATATCAAAACTATTTTTATCTCTAAATTATTATATGTATATCACGCATAATAATATAATAATAATAATAAAATATAATAAATATATTAATTTTTAATGTTTAAATGTGAATTTCAGTTTAACCTATTTAAAATCGTATAAAAGTTCTGAGTAAAAGTAACAAAAATTTCAAAATATTGTCTAAAAAGACAGTGAAAGATTAGAGAATTTTGGGCAATTAATTAAATAATTTTAATTTAGTTAGTTAAATATTTTTTAATTGATTTTCATATGGATCTCACGAGCTGTAAATTGATTGGATTATAAATGACAGCAATTCTAGCATTCTGATAAATTATATATTTAATTCAGTTTATAATGATAATTCAGAATATAAATAATGAATTGTTTTTATATGGACAATTAGTGAAAGCGTTTAGCCGTAGTCCTCTCGACCAAATCAATTTCGTTACTTATATTAGGGATGCAGTGCAGGGAGTCGCTTGGTATGTGACTTAAGTGTCTCAAGGCGTAACAAGATGAGGACGAACTAAGCCAGCACTTGCAACTGCGGCCACTAGTTGGTGCAGTCGCACGGGTGGCTCGTGGTTTCGATAGAATAACTTGCACAGAGAGAGAGAAAGAGAGAGAGAGAGAGAGGGAGAGAATGAAAGAGATGCAGAGGATTTCGGAGGTAAGCGCAAATAACTTGTAGCAAATTAAGTTTGTTAGTAATTAGAATACCACTAAGGACACCTGAGCGTCCTTCTCTCTACCCGGGCAAATTTATATGACAGTCGAGTACTATGACCAGCAGCACCAAACAACAACGCACACACAACAACACACACACAACAACACACACAACAACACACAACACAACAATTAAACCCTAAAGCTCGTCGCCTGATGCTGCTCCTGCTGCTCTTCTCCAGTTCTCCCGTTCTCCCGCTCTCCCGTTCTCCATTCTGTGCGCAGTTTCGTGTTGTCCTTTTTTTTCTGTTTTCTTTTTTTTTTGTTTTTTTTTGTTTTTGTTCAGGTATCTTCACAACCTGCAAAGTAACAAAAGTTTCAAGTCGCCTTGTCGAAAATTCCTCAAGCTGAAAGTTGGCAACTTTGATGTCCAAGCTGCCAGCACACGACTCCTGACGCCCTGACCCCCTGACTCCCGCTGGCTGCACTCCACAAAGTATGCAACGATGTTGTTGGCATGCGTCAGTGGGAACAACAGTTGGATGAGTGTCTACCGCCAAGTGAATGCCTAGATGCCTATGCAGTGACCAGTTGCCAGTTGCCAGTTGCCAGTTTCGACTGCTCTTCTTCTTGGCCACTTGAGCAATCTGGCCAAGTGGTAAGAGTTTCCGGCCTAAGCAGTTGACCCTAACACACACACACACACACAGATACACACACACAGCGCGGGCTCTACACACATTGTAGAGTCACCGTCACAAATTTTGTCCTTCCTTTTCATGTTCCATTTACCTAGACCAGCTCCAAGTCGGTCGCCCTAAGATCTACTTGTTTTCTAGGTATTGGAATCCATCAGAAATTCCTCAAATGAATTAAGCCAAACTAAAACCGGTGATTTTTTGGCAATAATCCAAAACAGGATGCTTCATATTATTATAAATTAAATATATTTAGACCAATGTAATTCTTCCCTTAAAATATCTTAAGAAGATATCAGGATTTCCTAATGATAATCGTGGTTCATCTGCCATATATTCCTGTCCAAGAATAGGCTTTAAATAAATTACCAAATCAGCGTTGCTTCAACAATAACTAAATTTGCTAATAAAATTCACATTTTTCAAGAGGGAGTTGCAAAAGTTCAACTGAAATTCTGATAACTTTGAGGCTTCAGTTGAGTCTTAAAGAGAACAAGACTATTGCCTGTAAAGTTGGCCATTAAGTTGAAAACACTTTCACTGTATTAACACCAAATGAATATTGCCTTAACATTCACAGACACACACACACACACACAAACACACATGTGTGTGTGTGGCGATTGAATTTTAAACAAGAAGCACGACAAATGCCGGCAATCAAGTGAACTCATCTTCAAAAGAGCAGGAAAATGAAGTGGCTGGCTGGCTGGCTGGACGGAAGGCATTGTAACAATAATCAATATGCAGTAGTCAATAAAGGCGAGCCAGGAATAGTCGGTCCTTGGCAAGAAGCAACAATTACAGGTCCACAGATGTGGAATAATTTTTGAGAAGAGGGCTGCTCCTTAGTTTTGCAGTGCGTCGGTTAAATGATGTGTAATCGTCTTATGTGCACTTGAATGCCTCTTGGCTTCTAATATGGGCAGCAAGGCGACAGACAACACTGGCGACAAGGACCTGCAAGGACGATAAAGAGGGGGGGGGGGGGGGAAATAGCTCGCACGGACAAAGGGTATCGGACGAGGCCAGAGCGGCCCAAGTAACCAATTCGCACACAAAAGAAAACTTTGCCATAGGCTGACCTCAAAATGCACAACGAACGAACACTGAATGCTAAGGACCTGTGGACCCAAGGACCTGGCAAACTTTAATTTACAATCAATTCAGGCGTGAATAATAAACCACAAGAAACCAAACAGAAACCCGGCAAATGGCCAAAGACAACGCACAAGTGAAAGTGTTGCCAACTAGCTGCAGTTTCAGCACACGCCTCGAGTGTGTGTGTTTGTGTGTGTAAGTGTGTGTGTGTGTTTTAAAATTTAGTTACAACACAACACCAAAAGTTTAGCAAGTTTTGCAAACAAACAAAGCACAGGAACAGCAAGCAGCAAGCATTTGTAGCCAGAATGCCTAAGCCAAAAAACCCCAAGCCCGAAAACAAAACCCAGACCCCGATTCCCAGCCCCCAAACTGAAACCCAAAGAACCAAAACCGACCGCAACACTTCCGTCACCGCTCAACTCGTTTCAACTCGTACGTCAAGTGTCTTGTCCGGCTTGGTGAGCAGTCCCGGCGCAGTCCCTGGCGACGTCTGCCACTCTGGGCCGGGCTATCAATATTGTTTTCCTATTAAATTGATCATTGGTCAGCAACAATTGTGGGCAAAGCGCAGACAAGTGGGTCTCCTGCAGAGACCATCTCACACCAACCAACCACACACGCCTCCCCTCCCACCCGGCCATTGTCTGCTGCGTTGAGTGGCAGCCCCAGGGCACAGCTGGCAGGACTAATGCTGGCCAACTGGCCAACTGGTCAACTGTCCATTTCTGTGCATTAATTGTGCGATTCTAATGAAATTAATTGAAATGCTCGACTGGATGCTCTGAATGCTCTCCTTATGAATGTCTTTCCAGGAATGTGGGAAATGCACAAAAAGTATGCATTTCCTGCATTTTGTGCTTGGGCGTGGATGATGCACACGTTCCATGTTCGGATGTTGCTGCAGTTATTTGTGGCATTTGCCGCAGCAACTGTCAATCCATTTTGGAATCTTTCACAGGCCTCCAAAGGAGCTTAAGTGAAGCGGAATCATTACTTCTTGGCATACAATTGTAATCCATAATGCAGAGTAAAGATTCTCTATCCACCTGATGTGTTATATATAATCAAATACTTGGAATACAATTAACGATTTTATTGCCATCTTTTCATTATTAATCAAGTAGGCCGAATATCTTTTTATATAGATGAAAAAGTGAAATATTTTGATCTGAGTAGGCACTTGCCTTAAAATGTCTGTCTATATTTAGTTTCAATTTGGCTCTCATTTGCTACGCACAGAAGAAACGTACAAAATAAATTATTGTTTTTCAAATTTATTAAATATATATAATATATAATATATTTATATATATATATATAACTAACAGTTTGTATTATTATTATTATATTATTGGCAAGCAAAATGAATATTGCGAGGGACAACATTCACCGGGTGATTGACAGCAGCTTCGAGTTGCTCTCGGAATCGGCCAGCGTGTTAATTGGTAAATATAACAAAATCATTGCCTCAAATTTTGTATTAATCGTTGATCAGGGAGAAACTTGGATGCATATTTAGATAATCCCAGGCGCAACTTGCAACAGGCAATTGACATCACCTTCGACTTCCTCTCGGAGGCGGGCAGGCTGGCCGCGAATACCGGCAGCAATTTGTTCAGCAGATTTATGAGTAGTGAACCATCGGCATCCACTGCATCCACGGTGGACATGAATCCCAACTATTTGCGTGGACAGTTTGGCGAGGATGCCTGGTTTATTGCATCCACCAGAATGGCAGGTGTCATGGGCGTGGCCGATGGCGTTGGCGGCTGGCGCAAGCACAGCATCAATCCTGGTTACTTTAGCCGGCATCTGATGCGCTTTGGTAAGCTACTCACGCTTACCGCAGACTACAAAGTACCCCATCCGGAGGAGCTGCTGACGCGTGCCTATCGCAATCTGCTGGAGCAAAAGCAACCGGTCCTTGGCAGCAGCACCGCCTGTGTGCTGACCCTGCATCGTGAAAGCGGCATCCTGTATGCGGCCAACATTGGCGACAGTGGCCAAAAGGTCATTCGGCAGGGCAGCATCGTCTGCCGGTCCATGAGGCATCAGCATATTTTCGATATTCCGGGAATGCACCCCAAAATGCTCTCAGATATGCCGGAGTGTGCCGACCTGATAGAGTTTCAAATGCAACCCGGGGATATACTCATCCTGGCCACCAATGGCACATACAATAATGTATCCGAGAAGCTGTTGCTATATATGCTGACATCGGCGGCCGGCATCGATGATCCCACTCAGCTCCAGATGTACGCAAATTCAGTGGTATTGGTGGCTCATCTTGTCCAGCTTTATTCAATCCCATCATCATTAGTATAAATCATCTATGATGTTAGTAATATGCCAGAATTGGAAAGTCCCAAATCCCAGATAATCAAATGCCAAATATCGCAACTTATTCTTGTATTTAAAATTGTGAACTACAGAATTAGAAATAAAATTTTGCGTATTTTGTTATTCCTTTTTTGTGTCTCTTTTTTTAATGCAAAGAATAAATTGAATAATTGCAACAAGTGAATATTGGAAAAGGGGATGCTGCAGTTATTTGTGGCATTTGCCGCAGCAACTGTCAATCCATTTTGGAATCTTTCAATCGAGCTTCAGAGAAGCGGAATCATTACTTCTTGGCATACAATTGTAATCCATAATGCAGAGTAAGGATTCTCCACCTGATATGTTATCTATCTAATCAAATACTTAGAATATAATTAACGATTTTATTAATTAAAATTATTAATTAAAATAATTAAACTGTTTTTTATTTCTCATTCTTTTGTCATCTATTTCTTTTTCTGGATCAATTAAAAATCGTTTATAAGCTAAAATGCGCAATAGGCTCTCAGAGCACCCCATGAACCGGATATGTGCAGTAGGAGCTGCACGCGGTGTGCTCGGACCTAACCCCCCCCCCCTTCCCAACCACCCACCCAGAGCATTCTTATAGCCCCCAAGTGGCGGCCAAATTCAACTCAATTATGCACAATTACAGACACAAACAGACGAAGTGGCCATGTGAGGTGAGGCATGTGTATGCGGCAATACACTTATCCCCCACCACCACCAGCACCCCTCACCGACGCCTATATAATAGGCAAGGACCTTTATAGGAGCCTGAGGCAACTTAACTGCACATCGGAATGACAGCCACAGCAGCCGATGGCTCCTCTTGCAATGCCCATTTTGGTGTTTTTTTTTTTTTTTTTTTTTTTGTTTTTATGGTTTTAATTTTTTGGCTTGGCAGAGGATGGTTGAATTGGTTGGTTGGTTGGTTGGTTGGTTGGTTGGGTTGGGTGGTTGGGTTGGGTGGTTGGGTGATTGGATGGTTGGATGACACCAGCAAACAAATGCAGTTGCATTTGGGCATGTGCTGCGGCACTTGGTGGGCGCTTAAATTGCATGCATAGCTCATTGCTTGCCACTCGACGTGGCTGAAGTGCTGCAGCTGGCGAAGGGAAGGTTGAAATGTTGAGCGTATGGGTAGGGGTAAGGGGAAAGGGTGCAAGGGGAAAAGGGTAGTAGCTGCCTGTGTTGGCGACTGCTGTGAAAATGCCAATTGAATTGCTTAAATACTTTGGAAGAGCAGCGGCAGTGTGGAGTCTCGTCGGCTTAATGGCAGGCAAACTCCACGTTTTTTGGTTACCATATGTGTGTGTATTTGTGTGTGTGTGTGTGTGTGTGTGTGTGTGTGTGTGTGCCCCAAAATAAGGCAACATATGCCAATGGCAGGGCATGAATAAACGGCTTGTGCAACTGCCACGAATGAATGAATGAATGAACGATATGAAGTGCAATCAATGCAAAAATGTTTTCAAGTACACAACCTGCCAGTCAGACAGACGGACAGACAGAAAGACAGACAGAAAGACAGACAGACAGACAGACAGACAGTGAGACAGACAGCCAGTCAGACAGCCAACATAGACAATCCAGGAGCAGATGCAGTTGCAATGCCAACGGCAAAAAGCAGGAGACCAACCAGAGATGATGGCGCACAATGTGTGTGTGTGTATGCGTGTGTGTGTGTGTGCGTGTGTGTGTGTGTGTGTGTGTGGGAGTGTGTTTGCGTGTGAAGGAATTATTTACACACTATTGATTTCAAATTGAGTTGACTTCAAATCCGTCTGAATTGACAGGCAGTCAGCGGAGGCAGGCAACACATGGCAACCGACACAACGGCTTCAAGCGTTGCTACATCTGCTCTGTGTGTGTGTGTGTAAGTGTGTGTGTGTGTGTGTATGTGTGTGTGTGTTTCTGGAACCGGAAGTTGACTAATGAATTTAATTTGCTGTGGGTGTTGAAGCAAATATAGCGACAAACAGTTAGAAACGCACACACACAAACACACATACATAAATAGAAGCCAAGCAGTGCTGAGAGGCGGGGGAAGCAGTCAAGCAGTGCCCGATCTGTGTGATGGGAGCTGAAAGTGAAAGCAGTGGAGTTAAATTAGTTAATTGACTGACAGATTTGAGTGGCTGGCAGTAATTTCTGCACGAGCCTAAAAGTAGGCAACGATTTGTGGCTCTGACTCTGATTCTGATTTTGACTCCGAAACCACTTGAAATCCATTTGTATTTTTACTTTATGCGCCAATTTCTTAGCTATTGACTTATTTATTTATAAATATTTTTGTAAAATTGCTACAAGCATTAGGAATATAAATTTCATTAGTTTCATAATGTAATATTGCGCTAAGTAGGCTGAATATTTGTTATATAGATGAAAAAGTGAAATATTTTGATCTGAGTAGGCACTTTCATGAAATATCTGTCTATATTTAGTTTCAATTTGGCTCTCATTTGCTACGCACAGAAGAAACGTACAAAATAAATTATTGTTTTTCAAATTTATTAAATATATATAACTAACAGTTTGTATTATTATTATTATATTATTGGCAAGCAAAATGAGTGATTATTTGGATATTGCGAGGGACAACATTCACCGGGTGATTGACAGCAGCTTCGAGTTGCTCTCGGAATCGGCCAGCGTGTTAATTGGTAAATATAACAAAATCATTGCCTCAAATTTTATATTAATCGTTGATCAGGGAGAAACTTGGATGCATATTTAGATAATCCCAGGCGCAGCATGCAACAGGCGATTGACATCGGCTTCGACTTCCTCTCGGAGGCGGGCAGGATGGCCGCGAATACCGGCAGCATTTTTAGCAGATTGATGAGTAGTGAACCATCGGCATCCACTGCATCTTCTGTAGACAGCTCGCAGAAAGAGGAGCAGCAAATGCGGCTTGTTAGCGGATTACCCCAGAATATCAACATAAATCCGAATTATTTGCGTGGACAGTTTGGCGAGGATGCCTGGTTTATTGCATCCACCAGAATGGCAGGTGTCATGGGCGTGGCCGATGGCGTTGGCGGCTGGCGCAAGCACGGCATCAATCCTGGTTACTTTAGCCGGCATCTGATGCGCTTTGGTAAGCTACTCACGCTTGCCGCAGACTACAAAGAACCCCATCCGGAGGAGCTGCTGACGCGAGCCTATCGCAATCTGCTGGAGCAAAAGGAACCGGTCCTTGGCAGCAGCACCGCCTGTGTGCTGACCCTGCATCGTGAAAGCGGCATCCTGTATGCGGCCAACATTGGCGACAGTGGCCTAAAGGTCATTCGGTCCATGAGGCATCAGCATATTTTCGATATTCCGGGAATGCACCCCAAAATGCTCTCAGATATGCCGGAGTGTGCCGACCTGATAGAGTTTCAAATGCAACCCGGGGATATACTCATCCTGGCCACCAATGGCGTATACAATAATGTATCCGAGAAGCTGTTGCTATATATGCTGACATCGGCGGCCGGCATCGATGATCCCACTCAGCTCCAGATGTACGCAAATTCAGTGGTATTGGTGGCTCGTGTGTTGAGCTTCGATCCCAACTATGATTCCCCATTTAGCCAATATGCTAGTAGGAACAACATCGATGCATCTGGCGGCAAACCCGACGACATCACCGTCATCTTGTCAAGCTTTATTCAATCCCATCATCATTAGTATAAATCACCTATGATGTTAGTAATATGCCAGAATTGGAAAGTCCCAAATCCCAGATAATCAAATGCCAAATATCGCAACTTATTCTTGTATTTAAAATTGTGAACTACAGAATTAGAAATAAAATTTTGCGTATTTTGTTATTCCTTTTTTGTGTCTCTTTTTTTTATTGCAAGGAATAAATTGAATAATTGCAACAAGTGAATATTGGAAATGTTTTGTGGGTACAAAATCTGTTGTTTTTTTTTTAAATTTATTTTTAAATTAACGAACAAGTCGTTTATAAAAAAAGGAGCAAATAGAAATTGTAGCTGAGACTTGGAACAGATTTCTTCAACAAAGACCAGAAATAAACAAGCCAATTTTAGCTTGAAATTTTGATGTTTTGCCTGTTTTTCAATGAGCTAATTTTATTTACATTTTGCAGATAACATTTCGTGTTATTGTTGTTGTTGTTGTTGTTGTATTTGTTTTTGGTGGAAAGCTTAATTGAAAAATGTTGCCGACTGCATGTCAACATTTTGATTTCCAATATGTTGTGCCACACCCAACCCAAATAATAAAAAGGGAGTTGGGGG
Organism: Drosophila multiciliata; assembly: GCA_037043605.1. Taxonomy (NCBI): domain Eukaryota; kingdom Metazoa; phylum Arthropoda; class Insecta; order Diptera; family Drosophilidae; genus Drosophila; species Drosophila multiciliata. The sequence goes on along the minus strand of JBAMBF010000116.1, from coordinate 367,381 downwards.
CATTATAAATGGGGCGCGTTCTCTGCAAAATTTGGCTTAAAATTTCACACGTTTGCCCGCGACATATGTCGCCGTGGTCAAAACTGGGATTGGAGATGGTGTTGCTGTTGCTGTTGGTGTTGGTGGAGTGCTGGTCGCTGGGTGGTGGAGTGCTGGATGGTGAATGCTGGCGAACGAGTGGTCAGTGCCATCTATAGCCATATAGCCCAGCTTAACCACTTCCGCACAGCCGTCAAATGCAGAGTCCAACAGCTCGCCCTTCACTACCCCCTATCCAATGGCATTTACCGTTAGCATATCAATAACACACGCTGCGCCACAGACCGGACTCATAAAATATGGCAACGGCAGTGGCAACATTTGCCCGTCAACCTGCACGGGTCATGTGAAACGTGACGCGTAATGCCAGCCAGCCAGCAACGCCTTACACACACACACACACACGCACACACACACACACGCACACCACTAACACACCCACTAAATGCCACGACCCGCGTTTGATTTTGCATTTCATGCAAATTTTTGGTGGCCTGACGCCGACGATGACAAGGCGCACTCTGCCACACTCGATGCGAATGAGTTTGAGTTGAAGAGTTGGGGGAGGGGTGAAGGGTGGATGGTGAAGGCAAGGGGCAGGCACACAACGCTGTCGCATCATCGGAAATGAATCATTTGCTTCGTTTGCCGGCATCCGCTTGGCGCTTATTTCCGTTGCGTCGCTCGTTTTTGGCCGAAACCAGCGCCGACCAAAACGGCCAAATGGCCAAATGGCCAACCGGCGAATAACCATCCAACCAACCAACTGAACGAGAAAGGCCAGAGGCCTGACATGTGTGCGCGGCACGCTTCCGTGACAGAACACGGTGACAAGATGGGGGGGGGGGGGGGGCACCCATGTAGCTCACAATTTCTTCCTTTTTTTTTTGTACACCGTTGCCTTTGACACCTGCCGTTTGTGCAACGCTCTGTGGCATACACTGTGCGATAAGTGTTCGCCTAGTGATGGATTTAAGGGTTTATCCAAAATTACAGCAGTACTAGATGGAAAATATATATATATATTTATTATCAGTTGCAAAGTAAATTAATTATTTATTTATTTAAATGTACATTTATAAAATATTAAATATATTTACCTATATTAGATATTAGCTACAATCCGAATTGGAATATTATCCGTATAAAATTCGATTAATATTTTGTAATTAAGATTGTTAAAATATAAATATTTTATTTTTTTTTTTTTTTAGCATATTTTAGAAAATACTTTTTCAATAATCTATTTTGGTTTTTTTTTTATGGCTGTTTTTTTCTTGAAGCCGTGGCCCGCATATTAGTGGCATTTGCTTAACCATTCATTTTGGCCATCTTTGCAATGGCGCTGGGCCAACCATTCGCTCATCCCTTTCATCCCAACTCGCCCGCTTGTCCGCCGTCCCCGATCATCCAGGCGTTGAGTCCACACTCATTTGAGTCCCGCATAAATCAATTGCACTTGTCATCAACTCAATTAATTTTTGGCAAACAAAGTGCAGTAAATCAATTGCTTTGGCAGCTCGGCCCGTTGACCATGCCCCGACAGGGCAGTCAGTCAGGACACCAAAGGGGTCAACGGGTCTCGACCAACGCTGGCCAAAATGTTCTTTTGCCGTTTGTGCTACCATTTTTCGGATATGTTTTTGCTCTTTTTTTTCCCTTTCGACGTTTGTCATTGGCATTTTTTGTCACTCGCCGCAGTTTTTCCTCTTTTATTTGAGCGTTGCATTGCAGGACTCGCCTGTCCACCAGATCGGACAACAGACCCTGCTGACTGTCGACTGCCGACTGCCGACTCTCGACTGTCGAGTGTCCATTTGTCCATTTTATGAGCCGCCGCCCCATGCATGTTGACACTGTATCAAATGGGGTTAAAAAGTGATTAAAGTAGGTTTGGCAAATGTCAACAATGTTTATACCGTGGCTCGGCTGCGGGTCCACGCCGTGGATTCGACAAAAAAGTGAGGCGTGGTGTTGGAGTGTGGCTGCGGGGGAAAGGGGGCGTGAATATTTGGGATAGCCGGGGGGGGGCTTAGGCGTGTAACTGTCGTGCGAGTGCTCTTGACGTTTCGGTATGCAGACCAGCCGGTTCGCTTGACCCTACATCCCACATCCCCCATCCGACGATGTCCTTGTCCGCCCCCCGCTCAGACCAGCTCACCTTCATTCATTGGTAGCAATGTCGTTCGTTTGCTTGCTCGATTCGATTTGCAATTTTTTACATCATATTGTCCCCGACCCCCCCTGCGAACAGCGAACAGCGAACAACGACCACAGCCAAATGGCCTCACCCATCTATTCTGGTTTGAGCCATGTCTATAGACAGCGTTAAAATATGCAACTTTTTTTGTCCCTTGTTTTGCTATGCGAAAATTGAATTTATGCATTTGCGCTCCAGTCCAACATGTTTCCCATTTCTGAGTGTCCCCCCCCCCCCACCAACCAGAAACTGAAGCTGACATTTGGTGTCTTGGACTGGGTGCTGCCCAGCTGCATATCATTCCTGCGGCGACTTTAATCCACCCAAACAAATTTCTGCAATGCATTTTTTTACATTATTAGCAAAAAAAAAAATAATTAGAAATAATTTAAATTTGAATTGGAATTTATTAATGTAAAATATAAAATATTGAATTATATTTTATATATTTAATTGAGCATTTTAAAAACTCTTATTTAATTCTTTTTTTTTTTATTTTTCTCCAATTTTTACCAGGAAATTGAATATGGCCAAATGAAATTTACTTCACATAATTAGAGATTTGCTTGGGGAGGCATGTTGCATTTATAATGGGCTCGCATGTTGCAGCATTTGTAATCCAATTTGCATGAGTTGCGTCCAAATCATGCTTGGGGTGTTCTCCAAAATAATTTCCAAGCTTTTGTCTTTCACTCAGATTCCGATGCCGATGCCGATGCCGATGAAGGCACTGGGGGACACTCCACGGAGTCTACGGGGCATTTCGGTCGTATGTCATGCTTGGGCAGGCGATTTATTTTCAACGAAATACTCTTAGAATTGTTGCATAAGTTGCAAATGCAAGCTGCAAGTGCAGGATCAGGAGCAGGAGCAGGAGCAGAAGTCAGCCCAAAAGCAAACAGACAGCAAATGCAAACAGAGCTGGGAGAAATGGGTTGGTTGCTTTGGGTATATGTCTATATATAAATTACACACCCACATATATAAATTACCTTTTGATAAATCTCAGTAGTTGCCTGCCAACTTTCCCGCTCTCTCTCTCTCTCTTTCTCTGTCTCTCTCTCTGTCTCTGTCTCTCTCTCTAAATGCCAAGAAGTCAAAATGCAAAACTACAACTGAAAACGTATATAAAAATGTATAGTCATAAAATGGAAAGGAATGATATGGGACGGTATGTTGATGGGGTGGGGGGGTGGTGTATGCTGGGTGGTGGTTGGTGGTGTGTGTGTGGGCAACTGTAGATGGGCTGGTTGTGTTTGCAAAACTGTGCTATGCACTCACTGTCGCACTTGAGAAATCTTTTCGAACGTAAATCAATCCGTGCAGCTACATCAACGTCCGACTTTGACTACGGCTACGACTACGGCTACGACTCTGACTACGTTCATGAAGCTGACTGCGACGCCGACTGCGACACTCTTTTCCGGCAGAGAGAGAGAGAGAGACGAAGCAGCAACTGCACCAATTGCTTTTCTTGATTGTTTTGTGCGCTGCTGGCTGTGCTTTGGTCCCGAACCGAGCCTTATATCGAAATGTAAATTCAAGTTGCAGTTAACCCATTCCTGCTTCTGCTCCTGCTATTGCTGCCGTTGATGCCACTCCTGCCTCTTGGCCTGAAGTGGCGCCCACTCGAAGAGAGCTATGACAAAAGCGAAGCCACACAAAAGCGATAACGACACTCATCATCAACCAAAGTCGGATTTGCCAGCTCCTTTGCCCAAACTAACTCACTGCCCCCCCCAATCACCCCTCATCGCCCTCATCTCTCACTCGCTCCGAGTCCATGTCCATCTCTATTGTGCTCGACGCTCGACGCATGCATTTCGAAAAACGCAATTTTTGGGGTCCTTTGCCCGGAGAACTTCCCATTGCGATGCGTTCAACAAATTTCGTTTACGTTGACCCCGGAACCCACTGTGGAAAGATGACCAAGAGCTGGCAAACGTTCTGAGCCGGCTTCTATCACTTCGACCCACCCCACTCCCCACTCCCCTCTTGAGTTGCTGCTGTGCATTTGCCGTTTTCGTTTACGCATCGTTTGAAATTTCTATGAATTGTAGATGCAATCGGGCCAGTCCGTGGTCCGGCTAAGACTCATGTGTTACAGTTGCAGATACACAAACTATATGTTCCTGTTGGCTTTGCTCTTTTGGCCGTTACACACCCGTCCCATGACACCTGACCCAGTGAGCAGCCCGTTACGATACCGAATCAGCAACCCCTTTAGGAATCAGTCGAGTGCATTTCACTGGCAGCGCCCAGCGTGCGGCGACAGTGCATTTGGTAAGCTCCAGACGAAGGCAAAGTTGACGATTCTGTTACGGCCAGCAACAAAAACAACAACAGCAACAACAAATTGAAAACGCAACTCCACCACAAGGAGCCGCACTACAAATCCCAGAAACGAGAAACAAAGCAGGGAAAACAGAAAACAAAAGCAAAAAAATACAGTCAACGCCGTTTCATAAGGATTACAATGAGAGAGTGAATGCAGCTGGCCGGGCCGGGGCCAATCTTTCATGACGAAACAAATATCCTCATAATTCAACAGGAAAATTGCCTGGACTGGCCACAACGCCGTCGACTCCATAGGCCTACGCCAGAGGCTCCAGCTCCAGCTCCAGCTCCAGCTCCAGCTCCTGCTTTTTTTTTTGTTTGTCTGCCACTGCCGGCGACATCGTTTGTTACGCCTCTGCCCATCTCAGTGTGTGTGTGTGTGAGCGTTCCTGTACGGCTTTTGTTTCTGTTGGTTTTCGGTGATTTGCTTTGTCAGTGACAAAAATAATAACAACCAGCCGCAGGCAATGGGCCCTAGCACTGCTCTCGCACTCACATTCCCAAGAATCCCGGCTCCATATGTCAAGTGCCTGCAACCAGGGTTTTGTCTAGGTAGAACCATTGGGTTTCCGCCATCACCACCTCCAGCTACACTCTACCCATTTGCCATACCCTTTCATCCTTCTGTGTATGTTGCTGGCCTCTTGGCCATTTTTAATTACCACAATTTGAATTGCTTAAATAACTATTTGGATAACAATCAGTTGTATGCGTCGTGCGACATCAAAGCCAACTCAAAGCAGGGCGTTCCTCATGTTGGACCTGACAACAAGGCCTAAAACGTCCTCTAAGGCAAACCCCCTCCCCCCTCCCCACACTTCTCTTGCTGTATTAACCAAGTCTTCTCTGCCATACAATTAGTTGGATTTGACTAATGAACTTGGCACTTTAAAGTGACGCTATTTCCATATTGCCCATTTGTCCGTAGCATTTTATCTATTTTAAAATATGATTAAAATTACTAATTATATCATTTAAAGTATTTTTTTATCTTAAGTCAAGAATTTACCTTCGCATAATGAAATTACCAATTATTTTTCCTGAAATAGAAATGATCAGTTTTTATTCGCAGATAAATTCCTCAGCCACATTTTGTATGTGGCAGATGTGGCATAAATATTAAATGCCTCTACATTTTCCATTCAGATGCAGGAATAAACCTAAAGGATTCGTAGGACACTTAAGAGTTATCCTGTTGCTTGGCCACTTGAATAAATAAAAACATTTCTTTGGCATTGATTTAAATGCGGCCTAAACAAACTTTGGCTAGGAATGGCATGGAATGGTTGGGCTTGGCTGAGCTCTGGTCTGGTCTGGTCTGGCCTGGTCTGGGCTGGTCGGAGCTGGGCTGGTACAAATCGTCTCACTCGTTTGTCTCATAAATAATCAACCAATTATTTTGCTGTCAATTTCAACACGGCCGTCGAAAACGCAATGCCAACGCCTACCCAAAATGCAGGCAGGCTAAACGGACTGTGGGGCCCAAAACCAGGACGCGTTGGCGACGTGTTGGGCAGCAGGACATGCAACCCGCTGGGCAATGTCTTCGTCTCCGTCTCCGTCTTCGTTTCCATTTTCTTCTGCAAGGACACGCAACACGGCACATCGGCGCAATAAATTTTGGCTGCCGCGCCAAGCACGACGACTGTATCGGATTAGGAGTAGGAGTCGGAGTCGCAGTTGGAGTCGGAGTCGGAGTCTGTTGATTTTGTCTAAGGAACTTGCCAAAAACCCGTAGCCATCCATAGCCCGATTCGTTGTTGCCGTAACCCTTGATGATAGCCGTATCAGTAGCTGGGGAACTATGACTGTTCCCAAGAAGTAAAACAGCAGCAAGCATTTAAGGTCTTCTCTCTGTATGCCTGTGTGTGTGTGTGTGTGTGTGTGTGTATCTCATGCCACGATTCGATTTCACCGCCGTATATCATTACATTTTCAGTTACTCACTCCTCAAAAAGCGCACTGTGGAAATGTTGGCCAAAAAGAAATTAGCAACTGACTTGAAGCATTGCGAACATATATAGATATATATATAATATAGAAATCGTGGTTAAAACTATTATATTCCGATAAATGTTGACAGCTTAATATGGCTATAAAATCTAAATCAAAAGTCAAATTTAATTAAGGAAATTTACTGCCCATTTTGTCAATGTGAATTTTTGTGCATTTTTAAGATCGGTTTTTTTTTATAAAAAATTTAAGTTTTGTAGAAATGTTGGCAATTTCAGTTTTACAGCATTTTTTGTGTATTTAAATATTATAATTAAGCTTAACATTTTATAAGCTATTATTATTATTATTATTATTATAATTATTATTATTATTATTATTATAATTATTATTATTATAATTATTATTATTATTATTTTTATTATTATTATTATTATTATTATTATTATTACTATTATTATTATTATTATTATCATTAATATTATTATTATTATTATTATTATTAATATTATTATTCGATGTCTTTTTAACTTTGATTGCCTTTTTGTGATTTTTGCATTGCAAATAGCCAATAAGCTTCACTGTACCATTTGACTCTGTTTGGTAATTCAGTTTTTCCTGCCATGTTTAAAATCTTTATTTATTTTTTGTATACGCGCAGCGCACGCACCGGTCGGAAGTCCTTTAGTAGATTATCTGGGCAGGCACGGGGGTTGGAGGGGCAAGTCGAGTTGCATAGATTTGTAAGGGGCGTGTTCGCAGTTGCCCCTCATCGAGCCACCACAACACGGATCCACTTGCCGGTGACTGTGTAACTGTAACTGTGACTGTGTAACTGTGAGTGTGTAACTGGGGGCTTGTCTAGTTGATTGCATTTGTATGTGTGTAAGCGTGGCGGAAAACGGAAGGGGCCATTAAGTGATGCCAATGATTAACAACGGATGTATAGATTTCGAGCACTGCTCGGCAAACTGTGGCTAATCGATGGGCTGCCCGAGCAAAGGCCTAATGGCATTTGGCCATAAATCAATCGCGTCTCACATTTTGCTCGCCGCTGCTTAAAGACATCTTCAAAGCTCTCACAGATACACACACACACACACGCACACACGCACACACACTTACTGATCGAAAGCTTACATACCAAAGAATAGTTTGTGTGTGTGTGTGTGTGTGTGTGTGTAGCATAACTTTTGACTTTGAATTATATGCGTTGGCTTGCGGAGTCAAGCTTGGTTATGCGGCCGCAGGGTGACGGGTGAGGGGTGAGGGGTGGCATTTGAAATGTTTGCCAACTGGCAATGAAATGAAACAATAAACGTAAATAACTTTCAATTGAATAGTTTTGTGGTGGCAAATTTACGTTTGCCATGACGCCAAAATGGCCCAAAAGGACCATGCCCCAGGCCGAGGCAGTGGCAGTGGCAGTGGCAGTGGCATCCAAAATAACACCACTCCTCCAGTCATAAAATTGGGGCTAGCCAAAACCAGGGCCAGCACAATGGTGTGCCATTAGCAGCGTCCTCATGCATTTGACATTTTTCCATGCTCCTCTCGCTCTTCCTCTCTCTAGCTGTCTCTCTCTCTCTCTCTGTCTCTCTCTGTCTCTGTCTCTGTCTCTCATTTCGCATGTATATATGTTGATTGTAATTTTGTAATTTTCCGAGTTTATTATCTGTCAACATTATCACACACACACACACACACACACACACACACACACACACACACACAGACACACACACACACACACGTACACACACACACGTTCACACAAGCATTTCGGCTTTATACGAGTTACTGAGCAGCAGTTAAACACGCAATGCCCTTAAACCCCCCTTCAGAGCCCCCCCCCCCCCCCCCCTCCTCCACCCATCATCCATTCCATACTGCGCATCGGCTGGACCCATGGACCGTAGTCGAAGCCGTAGTCGGGCATAAAATGTTTTGCCGCCGCCATTTCTCTTATCTTGTCTCGCATAAAACGCAACAACACCAAATAAACTCATCGAATTTCTGTTGTTAATTGAAATAAAACTATTTTAAGTGTACGACTCCGACTCCCTGGCTCCGGACAACATATCCGCATCCATTTGAACCCCGCAGTGGCCCCCCACAAAAACAATGACGCCAAATGTCGCAAAGGGTGCATATATTTTATATAAAATAAATTCTATTCACGTTTAGTATTAAAGTTCTTCCAAATTCTCAGCAAACTTCTCGAAACGGCATTTCGAAAATGTCTCCATTCAAATTGCAATTGTTAACAATTTCCTTGTTTATTCTTTTTTCAAAACATTTATTTAAATAACTTTGTTTATGGCAAACTTTTCGAGCTAAAAGTTGATCTGTTCCATAAATTGGATTAACTAAATTGGTGCTCATTGGGACATTTAAGAGTTATTCACCAAAGACTATATAGATATACCTCATTGTTTCTATATATATATTTAAAGACTTTAAAGTTATTTATAGATATTTTAAGAATTTCAAATGAGATTTCAAAAATAAATTTCACATTTCTTAATTGAAAAGTAAAATACTATTTTTAAAATAGCAATTTTCTTCAAATTTTATATTAAATTAAAATAATGCAACTATTTTCTAAACTCGAAAGTCTAACTTCAAATTTGATTTGCTACTGTTTTAGCAAAAAGCGTGCGTCAACAAGAATGGCAACAATATTCCAGCTAAGACAGGACAGTACCAATTTTGGCGCCCTAAGTAAAAGCCACTTAAGCAACAGCGAAATGCGAAAACAGGAAAGCAAAAAAAAAACAAGTCTAATCCCACCGATGAACACATACCCTTACTGGGCTGAAGCTATATACATATCTATCGGAGCTATATAAAAAAAGTTGGCCGATCGTTGTACACATATTTCCCAGAGCAATTAGATAACTTGTCAATGATCCAGATCCTGATCCAGCACATAGGCAGCTCCAGTGCACGACATCATCTGAATGCCCTCAGCAAGGGTATCAAAATGCTTTGTGGTTGGCATTTTTTATTGTGTTGCTGAGCGAACTTCTTTCTTTTTTTTTGTGTGCAACCCCCATCGACACGTTTGCCACACAACCAACACTTGCCACGCACACATACGTTGTACATCAAGTTTATTCCCATTTTTTTTTTATCTTGCCGTTGTTGTGTAAACTTTACAAAGCATTAACACCTCATAGATGGGAACGACGACGACGACGCGGACAAAGTCTAACTTGGAGTGTGACTGTGTGTGTGTGTGTGTGTGTGTGTGTGTGTGTGTGTGCGTTCTATGGAGTGCAATGCGTTGCTTGGGGTTCCAAAAGTGCACAAAGCAAAGCAGAAATCTAGTTAAAAGCTACGAAAAACTCAAAAACCCAAAAACTCAAATATCGTCAGTCACGTGACAAGTGCACTGTGGCTGCAGCTACTGGCCGGCAGGTGGCGCACGTAGCCACCGTAAAAAAGGAAAACTGCCAGCGAAGGCTAAAAAAAAAACAAAAAAAGAAAGAACAATTTTCGGATACTTTGTAACTTGAGTAACTTTTGCTGGCAACTGGCAACATTAAGTTGCTCTCTCATTTAGATGTCACTTTCAAGTGGACACTCTGCTCCTTCTACCCTCCCCTCCCCACCTCTCCCCACACCAACCCGCTGAAGTAGCTGTCAAACTTCATTCGATTCAATTAAGCATGCGCGATTTTGCCGTCAACTTTTGCCAGATGCCTGACAAATTTCATAGGCATTGACTAATTGTTGCAAATTATCAATTCAAATCACGTTAAGAGCTTCCAGCTTCGCATTTCGCTTCTTTGGGGGGTATGCCTGCGGAGGAACAACAAAAAAATTATCATGCAGCACGCTTAAATGGCTTTTCAATTAGATTATGCCATTGAAGGCAATGAAAAGCCACGCCCCCACACCCACTCGCTCCCACCAACCACCCCCCACAGCATGAAGCATATCAATTTCCGTTAAGGAATTTTGTCGGAAAAAGATATAATACCCAAAGCTCGCCCCACCAAATAAAAACAACACAAACAACTTTAGTTCATTAATTTTGTGTGAGGCGCAACAATTAACACGAAACCAAACCGAACCGAAACCGAAACCGTTCCCCACGTTTTGACTGAAAGGTTCGGGAATACCAAACAAACGGGAAAATAAAACATAAAAAAAGCGAAACAACAGAAAAAAAATAAAACAATATAAGGCAAAATATGCCCGACTGGCAGTGCCCCAACTTCAATGCCAAAAACGTGACGCTGCTAATTAAGTTGACGCATTTGCTGCCTGGCTAACTGGCTGACTGGCTGAGCTTGGTCCTGCTCCTGTTTATCACCCTGCTGCTCTTCGTCTTGGCGTGTGCCTCGCGGGAAGTTATAGGACTCAAGTGGCAACAGTGTGGGCGTGGTGGGGCGAAGTGACGGTGGAGCGGTTGCCGTCTTGCGGTAAGCTTAGGAAATTTGCATGGTTGATTTGCTCTTAAATTCGGTCTGTGCGCGAGGAGGGTTGGGGGGCAACAACAGGTGGCAAAAGTTCCAAATTTAGCGAGTATGTTTCAGCGAAAATTGAATAAAATTAATTCAAAATCTGACTAGATTTCCATATTTTACATGCATTAAATAATTTTGATATTTCTGAAAAATATTCGAAAATGATTTGCAAACACACAAAAAAAAAAAATTTGCTTTCGTTAATCAAGTTTTTAGCGAAACTTCTTATTGATAACATTTTAAAAAGTCAAAGGTTTTTGCATAAATTCCATTTAGCCAAGTCAATCTTTTCTTTCTCAAAACTCACATTTTCCGCTTAAATGTTCTCGTGTCCTAAATGTCCTGTTTCCACGGATTGCCACAGAGATCATTTATCATTTTGTTGTGACATCAAGTAAAACAAATAAAGGAAAAAATATGATTAACCTCGATTTTCTTAAAATGGATCAAGAGCCAAATAATTGCGCTGATCAGGATGGGAAATATGGGAAAATACCAATATGGACTAGGAGAACACCGATCCTTCAATCCTTTATCTCCAACCTTTGCAGTGCAGCAGTTCACTTGTGCCACAAATGAGAAAAACGTATAAAAAAAAAAAAAGAAGATGTGTTGCAACACACAGAAAATGTGCCACAAATCTACAATTATAATTTACAGATAATATCAAACTTAACAAAATAAAACCACAAAATGGACATCAATTAGTAAACACAACAAAAAAAAGAGGATTGTATGTGAATCAAAATCTATAATTTGTATAAACTATACTCAAATGATAATACAATAGTTTATTATTTATTGCGGGGTTTTGTGCACTGCTTATAGCTCCTCCATCCACCCCAGTTCCTAAACGAATGTCAGGATCTTTGATGGGTCGAGGGTTTCTATGTCTTTGACATTGATAAAATGCATCCCTAGGACGCTGCATCTTTTCCTGGCAAGGGCGATGCATTTTGTTAGGATGTGAGTTGAAGACTCCTCCTCGACTTCACAAAACCTGCATTGACTGCTGCTACAGATACCCATTTTGGACAGGTGGCTTTTTAGTCTACAATGTCCTGTCAGTAGACCGACAAGTATCCTTAGCCTATTCCTGTCCATGGATATTACTTGCTTAAATCGTTTATGATTATAGCCGCTCAAAAGACATTTGGCCTGTCGGAGTCCCGGTGCTTCCTCCCAGCTCCGCAGTCTCCTCTGTCTTTCTTCATTCCTGAGTTGCAGCCGTATTGTGGGTTTACCTATGCCACAAAACGGTTCAGGCCCTATAAGGGGCCTCTCTGCACCCTTTCTCGCCTGCTCATCCGCTGCTTCGTTCCCTGCTATTTCCCTGTGCCCGGGGACCCACCTAAGGGTGAGTCTGTTGTGAGACCCGAGTTGGTCAAGCTTTGATCGTACCTCTTGGACTAATTTTGAAGTTTCCTTCATCCCATTTATAGCATTTATTGCTGCTATACTATCGGATAGGATAGATATATCCGCATTTCGATAGTTGCACCTTAAATTAAATTCCGCACACCTCCCAAAGGCACACACCTCAGCTTGGAATATGTTGGTGTACATCCCCAGAGATTCATGGTATAATATCCGAGGACCCATTACTCCCAGGCCTGTTCCCTGATTGGCGATTGATCCATCGGTATACCATTGTATTCTTTACGGTGGCTAACCGTGCTCTATCGCCCCATGCTATCACTCCGTAAGTCAGCATGGGTCTTACAACCATTAGGTATAACCATCTGATTATCTTTGGTGACCTACCCCATGATTTCCCAGCTATACTACGACATATGTAAAGCGCTCTAGAACACTTCATTATCCTGTTTCGCACATGGGTGCCAAAGTTTAATCTGCTGTCAAATATGACGCCGAGGTATTTTACCTCCTTGCTTATCTCTAATAGGCTCCCTAAAAGCCGTATTTGATTCATCCTCTGTAGCTTATACCGTCAAGTAAAGGGGACAATGACTGTTTTAGAAGGGTTCAGGTTGAGTCCAACCTCCCTATACCAGTCACTCGTGATCTTCAACCCTAACTGGACTATGTCACAGAGTGCATCTTCGTATTTGCCTCTTGACATTGAATGCCTCAGAAAGCAGAAAGTCTGCCAATTAGTTAGTCTACTAACAGACTCCAGAGTAGCGCAGACAATACTCCCCCCTGGGGGCAGCCTTTAGTATGCAATACAATACGCAAAATTTTATTTCTAATTCTGTAGTTCACAATTTTAAATACAAGAATAAGTTGCGATATTTGGCATTTGATTATCTGGGATTTGGGACTTTCCAATTCTGGCATATTACTAACATCATAGGTGATTTATACTAATGATGATGGGATTGAATAAAGCTGGACAAGATGACGGTGATGTCGTCGGGTTTGCCGCCATGTGCATCGATGTTGTTCCTACTAGCATATTGGCTAAATGGGGAATCATAGTTGGGATCGAAGCTCTACACACGAGCCACCAATACCACTGAATTTGCGTACATCTGGAGCTGAGTGGGATCATCGATGCCGGCCGCCGATGTCAGCATATATAGCAACAGCTTCTCGGATACATTATTGTATGCGCCATTGGTGGCCAGTATGAGTATATCCCCGGGTTGCATTTGAAACTCTATCAGGTCGGCACACTCCGGCATATCTGAGAGCATTTTGGGGTGCATTCCCGGTGGGGGAACACACAGCTGGTATGCAATATCGAAAATATGCTGATGCCTCATGGACCGGCAGACGATGCTGCCCTGCCGAATGACCTTTAGGCCACTGTCGCCAATGTTGGCCGCATACAGGATGCCGCTTTCACGATGCAGGGTCAGCACACAGGCGGTGCTGCTGCCAAGGACCGGTTGCTTTTGCTCCAGCAGATTGCGATAGGCACGCGTCAGCAGCTCCTCCGGATGGGGTACTTTGTAGTCTGCGGCAAGCGTGAGTAGCTTACCAAAGCGCATCAGATGCCGGCTAAAGTAACCAGGATTGATGCCGTGCTTGCGCCAGCCGCCAACGCCATCGGCCACGCCCATGACACCTGCCATTCTAGTGGATGCAATAAACCAGGCATCCTCGCCAAACTGTCCACGCAAATAGTTCGGATTTATGTTGATATTCTGGGGTAATCCGCTAACAAGCTCCTCTTTCTGCGAGATGTCTACAGTTGATGCAGTGGATGCCGATGGTTCACTACTCATCAATCTGATGAACATGGTGTTGCCGGTATTCGCGGCCAGCCTGCCCGCCTCCGAGAGGAAGTCGAAGCAGATGTCAATCGCATGTTGCATGTGGCGCCTGGGATTATCTAAATATGCATCCAAGTTTCTCCCTGATCAACGATTAATACAAAATTTGAGGCAATGATTTTGTTATATTTACCAATTAACACGCTGGCCGATTCCGAGAGCAACTCGAAGCTGCTGTCAATCACCCGGTGAATGTTGTCCCTCGTAATATTCATTTTGCTTGCCAATAATATAATAATAATAATACAAACTGTTAGTTATATATATTTAATAAATTTGAAAAACAATAATTTATTTTGTACGTTTCTTCTGTGCGTAGCAAATGAGAGCCAAATAGAAACTAAATATAGACAGACATTTAATGAAAGTGCCTACTCAGATCAAAATATTTCACTTTTTCATCTATATAACAAATATTCAGCCTACTTAGCGCAATATTATATTATGAAACTAATGAAATTTATATTCCTAATGATTGTAGCAATTTTACAAAAATATTTATAAATAAATAAGTCAATAGCTAAGCAATTGGCGCATAAAGTACAAATACAAATGGATTTCAAGTTGGGTCGGAGTCAAAATCAGAATCAGAGTCAGAGCCACAAATCGTTGCCTACTTTTAGGCTCGTGCAGAAATTACTGCCAGCCACTCAAATCTGTCAGTCAATTAACTAATTTAACTCCACTGCTTTCACTTTCAGATCCCATCACACAGATCGGGCACTGCTTGACTGCTTCCTCCGCCTCCCAGCACTGCTTGGCTTCAATTTATGTATGCAATTATTTATTTATTGGGGGTTTTGTGCACTGCGTCCTAATAGATCTATTGTGCCCCATTCTGAGCTTATAGCTCCTCCATCAACCCCAGTTCCTGAACGAATGTCAGGATTTTTGATGGGTCGAGGGATACTATGTCTTTGGCATGCATCCAAAGGATGCTGCATTATTTCCTGGCAAGGGCGATGCATTTTGTTAGGATGTGAGTTGAAGACTTCTCCTCGAATTCACAAAACCTGCATTGACTGCTGCTACAGATACCCATTTTGGACAGGTGGCTTTTTAGTCTACAATATGCTGTCAGTAGACCGACAAGTATCCTTAGCCTATCCTGCCCATGGATATTACTTGCTTAAATCGTTTATGATTATAGACGCCCAAAAGACAGCTCCGCAGTCTCCTCTGTCTTTCTTCATTCCTGAGTTGCAGCCGTATTGTGTGTTTACCTATGCCACAAAACGGTTCAGGCCCTATAATAGGCCTCTCTGCACCCATTCTCGCCTGCTCATCCGCTGCTTCGTTCCCTGCTATTTCCCTGTGCCCGGGGACCCACCTAAGGGTGAGTCTGTTGTGAGCCCCCAGTTAGTCAACCTTGGATCGTACCTCTTGGAGTAATTTTGAAGTTACCTTCGTCCCATTTACAATGCTATAGTTATTTTATATATATATAATGATTGCAACATGGAATTCGATTTTCTTACTTCTTTCAGTCTGTTTATATGCGAACTATTTTTTCAGCTTGCTGATATTGCTGCCATCAGTACAAAATGATCAGTTTTAGCTCATTAGTAAAATATAATACTTATTATTATTATGCTTTTGTCGGAAGCTGCGTTGCACAAACAAACCCCCAAAGCCGCAGCTTGGCAACAACAACAAGTTGAAGGCTGAATGCTGACAATGGCGCAATAACAAGCCAAATCAAGAACTCAAAAGAAAAGAAACCCAAAAATATATATAAATTTGTATATTCAAAAATGTATTGCAAAATGAGTGTGAAAAATTCTTGAGAATTTTCTCGGCCGATGCCGACGTCGAAGCCGAAGCCGACGCCGCCGTCGCCGTCGCTGTGAAGTGGCATGTCCTTTGGCCGTGTGGAAGGATGCCTTTGCTTTGATTTTGGACCTTTTGTTAAACTTACGTCATTGTTTGCGATCGCCTTTTGACTGCAGCACATCAAAAGCCTGACGCCCGCCCAAAATAAAATTTGTATTATAAATGGGCGTGGCTCACTTGAGGGCGTGTGTGTGTTGATGAACTTTCAAGTGGCGACAGCTTTGATTTCTTGTGCGCATTATTATTAGTTTAGTCAAAATGTGACTGGCGGCAAGGAGCTGCATTCTTTCCCCGCAATCCATCAGTGTTTGCAGCTGGCTTTGCCACAATGTAGTCAGCTGTTAGTTAGTTTTTTGGCTGTGTTTTTACCTCGCAGCTGCAACACGCGTCCAGAAATGTGCTGCACAGGAGCAGACCAAGTGCAAGTTGCAACTACGCAAATCTTATGCACAGCTCTGTGCAGCTGACTGTGTGTGTGTGTGTGTTGTGTGTGTGTGTGTTTTTGAAAAGTTTATCAAATGTTGCGTGTGGACCCGCACCACCAGCAGCAAGCTGCACCCGCCAACCCCACTCTTGATGCCCGGCTGCTGCCGACGCCTCCTTTGTTTTTTCAACTGTCATTTTGACAGCTGCCGCTGCTGATGTTGCCTTTGCCAGGTTGCAAGCACAGACATGTTACACCTTTGCTTGGGCAAAAGTTTTCTTTCCTTCACATTTTTTTTTTATTTTTTTTTACTCTTTCTTACTAACTTGACTGACTGCTTGTGAGAGATGCAGTAAAAGTGGATGAGCGGGGCAAGCAGATTACATCAGCTGCTAACTTGACGTTAGCTGAGCTGAGAAACCAATGCGATTGTGAAGGGTGGAGTGGAGTGGTGGGGGGATTGGGTGCATTCACAAAGATAAGGCGTGTGGATCGGCTTGTATATGCAGCTGTCAAAGACCAGTCGCCCCAAGTTACGCTGCAGTTAAAAAGTTGCAAAATTACAGTTAGCAAAGAGCTGAAAAGCAGGGGAAAGGAGAAGCAGTTGAAACAGGATTGCACAGGATGTGCGACTAAGAACAGGAAACGGAAAGCAGCTTTGCAGCAACGCAACACAACTGAGACACATGCGCCAGCCACAATCAGATAAAGGCCAAAAAGATTATTATCGGCATCATATAAAAGGCTAAAAAGGGTATCTTTTAGCCGGATTGACGCACGGCTTAATTCTAATATTCTTAGGCTTTTACTTAGTGTGGCTGCTGTGGCTTAGGCACACACAACAAATTGACTCATAAATATTCTATAAACAACAATAAAAGCGCATTAAAAACTTTTGCGAAAAGCTACCCAAAAATTACTTAAAAATTTTATCGTCTCAATAAATAAACAAGAACCGATGAAAATTTAAGACCGTTTGCAACTTCAAAGGACGCTCGGAAGACGGAACCGTAAATCGGAAGTAGCTCAACAATTTCTCAACACGTTTGTCGGTTGTTCATGTTGTTGTTGTTGTTGTTGTTGTTATTGTTTTGTGTGTTGCATGTTGTGTGTGTGTGCTGTGCTTGGTTTTTTGTTATCACACACACACAATCCACACCTACTGGCAACCGACACACACACGGAAAATCATAAAATTTTAACGAACCTATTGAAAGTCTACACATTGCCGCTTGATTTCACCGGGCGACACGAAACTTGGGCCGGGGCCCAGGGACCAGGGACCAAGGACCAAGGACCAAGGATATGGCAAAGGGCCAAGGCAAACGTGTGAAAAGCGCCATCGAACGGCAAAGATTTTCACACTTGGCACATTAAGGAAATTTATGAACACACACATACACATACATAAACACATGCACACACACACACACACACACACACATATAAGCACACACTCGACGCACATGTTTCATGCATACGCCGAAAAGTGAGGAAAATTAAACTTACCTATGTAAACAACACAAGGTATGGAGTGTGTGTGTGTGTGTGTGGGTGTGTGTGTGAACGGAAGTTATGTTCAAACTTAATTTAAGGTTCAATAGCGTAACCAAAGAAAACCGCAAAAACTTTAGCTGCCTGGCGAAGACAACAACCAGTTTGGTGGTGTTTCGCTCGTTTTTTGGCAGGACGAACGAGTTTTGTGTAACATAAAATCTTGTGGTTTATTAGATTTTAATAATTCACACGATGTGTATATATGCCTTGGTGTGTGTGTGTGTGTGTGTGTGAGAGAGTGTAGAAACGTGAAGAAGACACATGACAGTCGAGTCAAGTCGCAGTCGGAGTCGGAGTCGGAATTGGAGTTGGAGGCGGAGTCAAGTCGAGCAACGTGAAAGACGCATGCATTTGAAGTCAACAAAAAACTAACTTTTATCTGCTGGTGTTTGCCTCTCCCCTTGTATGCCTCTCGGCCACCCAGCATATGAGCAACGGCAACACTTTAGAAATGGCCTTTCCACCCCGAAAAAAACACCCGAAGGTGTGTTTGTTTTTAGTAGAAGAACAACTACAAATTTGTGGCATATCAGCGGCATGTTGCGTGGCACCTTGCAAGAAGTCTGTGGCAAAGGAGCGGGGGGGGGGGGGGGGTGTAGATCAACAGCCAACTAACTGCTGTCTCCTGGATAGCCCGGATTAACAGCGCATACGCAAAGAAATGCCACTAAAGGGAATT
Source organism: Drosophila multiciliata (assembly GCA_037043605.1). NCBI lineage: Eukaryota > Metazoa > Arthropoda > Insecta > Diptera > Drosophilidae > Drosophila > Drosophila multiciliata. The sequence continues at coordinate 348,639 of JBAMBF010000116.1, read as the reverse complement.
GATTTCCTCAGACGACCCGTTGCCGTCTGCTTTGCTCCTTGCTGCTCATCCTTGCTCAAGAAAGATTTCGATCCAGTTGCAAGTGATACTTAAATATTTGATTAATCGTGTGGACTAACTTTGCGCATCAGCATTTAGGAGCTTCCTAAATAACACTTAACTAGCTACTCAAGCATTAAGTGAACTTAAATAAGCATTTAAACTTGGTTGTTGATTATGTTGATTTCCTATATTGCTATACCTGATTAGACCTGATTAATCGGATAAATCAAAATCGGATGAATCATAATTAAACTATATATAAAATAAATAAAAACAGACCGATGAATTCGCAGTCGATAAAATCTGAAACCAGCCGATACAAAAATATACTCAGACTCGAATATATATTGTGAAAAGGTAACCATTTAAAATAAAATTATAAAAAATGATTATGATCAGCTTGTGCTTAGTTTAAGACTTCGGTTCATCCTGTACCCAGTCACAAGTCCTTTATGGAAACATAATTGTGTGCTGCAAGCATTTGACCCTGACTAGCTCCCAGTGCATCAGTCATCCACTTAATGATACAAACTGTTGGTTTGGTTGGATGGGTCAACCGGTGAAACCATAACCTGAATAACAACATCAGGACGCCGACAATATTTGTGGCTGCAGTTTAGCTTATCCACAAAAAAAGGAAAACAAAACTAAAAAATAAAAAAATGTGAAAGTATGCAGAGCAGAACTTAGGAACATTTTTTTTCCAGCTAGCGTCAAGACAAAATAAATCTGTGAAAAATGTCCAAGTTATGATCAAGTGTTCCCACAAGAATTGCAAACTTTCTGCGAAGTTGCAGTCCTCTGTTATTTTTTAAGTTGTTTTTTTTGTTGTTGTTGCTTTTTGTTGCTTTTTTTTTGTGTTGAGCTGCCTTTGTTGTCTCGCTGCATGTCGTGAGGGTCTTGTCCTCTTGTCGAAGGCATCATCGAAGTTATGTGCTGCACTGGGCCCCCAAAGGTTATGCAGCAAAAAGTTTGCATAGCTGTGGCCTCCGACAACAACAGGAACAAGAACGGGCAACCACCAACAGAAAGTTGACAGCATTGACCTTAGACCTTAGACCGGACCGGACCGGACCGGACCGGAGAACCGAACCAGTTTCACATCCTGCAGGCATAAGTGCATAAATAGTTCATAAACTATTTTTGTGAACAAAGTTGTCGTGCCTGTTTGCTGCTTGCTGTTTGCAGCTGCCTTTGGACTGCTTTTTAGCTCCCTGAGGCAGGGGAGGCTAATTGCGTTTTACACCAATTAATTTGCTTAGTCGCACTGCAAGTAAATAGCAACAAACAAACCAAAAAAAAAAAAATAAATAACAAATACAATACTTGTGCAAATAAATTCAATACGCCATAACGAAAAGCAAACAAACATTTACGATTAAGGGCAGGTTGGAACCCTCAAGTCGCAAATCAATTTGAATTTCAAATTAACAAAAAGCGTTCAGCGAACAGCGCAAAGGTTGTCCAGAAAATAGCTGGAATGCGGGGCAAGTAATTTTCGTAAAACTCGCAAGATTTGCGACTTCATTTTTTTGGTATGCTTTTATACATACATAATACAAATGCAGTGGTGCCACTTGGTGGGGCATCAAATGTCGTCGTGACCCAGCCAACCCTCGTTTTGGTTGCTTCTTACAACTGAAACGAAATGCGAAATGTGAGCAAACAAAAAGTGTTGCATACTTTTCGGCAGCATCAAAAATACAAATTGAATTTTCTACTTAAAGACAATGGCTGCAAATTTTTGAGCAGCGAGCAGACCGGGAAGATTGAGACCCAAACGAAGAGTGAATGTGAGCGGAGTTGGCTGACTTCAAAATTGAGAGCAGTATGGGTGATAGTAGTAGTGAGTGAGTAGGGGGGAGTGGGGAGTGGGCAGCCCTGACTAGCCCTCATTGTCGTCCTTTGGTATTTTGTCGAAAAATGAAAATATTAATTCCCAGCAGGTTATTTGCGCTCCTTGTCGATGTCGGCAGTAAGTAAATGTTGCAAGCAACAATGGCAACGCAACAGCATTGGAACAGCGTAGACATTCACGTTAGACATGGTTAGTCATGAACGATTCCCGGATGTGACAGACAGAGAGATGCAGAGTTGGAGTAGAAGTAGAGCTCAGAATCGAATGCGATCAGCTTGGAAATACCCTGCATTAAAATGACGGTTTTCCTACGGAAAAATAATAATCCATATATTTTAGATAATTGAAACATATTCAGTTTAATACAAAAGCAATGGCATTTCATATTAACAATAATAAATATGATTTAATATGAAAACAAAAATGAAACAAGAAAAGTTTATTCACTTGAATAAATATTCCAAATACATATATATTTTGAATAGAATACAAGAGTAATTATATGAGGGTAATTACAAGATTTATTCAAATAGCAAATGACATAGAACTCTAGAAAAAATACAAATTAGTGTAAAAAAAAAATACCCATTCGACCAGCGCTTTTACAATGACGCATTGAGTTTAAAGTATTTATGGAACTGAGCTGCTCTCCATATCGGACCATTCTCCATAGCGGAATTATCTTTCAATTTAGCAAAAATTAATTTATTGCATCAATATTTATGTTTCACTTAAATTACAATGCGTGAATGCAGCCAGCCCCTGTCTAAACATCTTTTATGCCATTCATTTTGCGGCCTCTGCCAAGGCAAACACGAGCTCTGTGCCCGGCTTAATGGATATGGGTTGGGGTTGGGGTTGGGGTTGGGGTTGCAGGGGTGCAGTGTTCGGGAATGTGGAATATTGCGACCACAATCAGTCATAATAAATATTAAAAATAGCGCATAAAGTTAAATATTGGTAGCGAAACGCTCCTCCAACGAGCCATTCAGCCATTCCGCATTCCGTTTTCAGTTTTGTTGTTTTCCATTGCATTTACCATAAAAGTTTTCTAATAAAATAGTGGGGCCCAGTGTTGTTTTGGCCGTATTACGGCAAAGCAATTGCAATTGCACAACTTTTTTGGCATATTCAAAAACCATTTGCCTATCAGAAAGTGTTTCAACAAATATTGACAGACTGCCACAGGGCGATACCGAGTCATAGAGTTCGGCTTTATAGAGACGGCTACCGGCAGACACACAGGAATCAGGAGAGTGAGTGAGTGAGGGGGAGAGGGAGGTGAGAACTGGGTCGGCTTTTGCCTCCATAATTAGCAGCTAATATTGCATAGCGGCAAAAGTTTTTCGCTCGGATTCCTATTTTATATGTAGCCTCAGTTTTATTTCTATTTGCGTTATTTGTCTAGAACTCGCTGCAATGCAATGCAAAATGTGAATATGGCAACGGACGGGGACGGAGATGGGGATGGGGACTGGGACTAGGATTGGGTATGGGAAATCTGGCGTTTAATAAGCTCACAGTTTTTGTTTGTGTTTTCCAACACTGCAAACAGCCGGCAAAGCATCACTTAAAGCAGCGCCTCATATCAGTGTCGGCCTTCGCTCCGGCAACTTGCAAGCAAAACTCAAACACACACACACACACACCCGCACACATACACACACCCGCACACACACACACACATGTAGTATTCGACAAGCTGACACTTATGCTTGCTTGGTCTTTTTTTTATTTAT
>JBAMBF010000116.1:315000-340000 GCA_037043605.1 Drosophila multiciliata | reverse complement strand
AAAATTTTAATGCCGCCAAAAATGGTGTGCGAGGCTGGCGTCTCGGTTTGGGCCACAGTTGGAGGCAAAGCTAAAAACCATTTTCCACTTCACATTTTCCATGCAATTTTCAGTTGCTTTTTGATCGAAAACTTTTGCCTTTGCTGCTGCTGGCTGGAAGAGGGAGAAGGAGAAGGGGCTGGGGCTGGGGCTGAGGATGGGGCTGTGAAGGCGCTATCATTTTCACCTTGGTTACACTGCACAATTTATTTGAATTTATCAGCATGCACACGCCCTACCCCGCCCCCCGCTTGCCAACCCACACCACGCTGTCGGGCTGAATGGCTCATTTTCATGGCTCATGGCAAATAATTGTAAATATTTGATACACAATATGGCAATAAAAATAAAATTGAAATTTTCTGCCGTTCTTGTTGTTGTTTTTGTTGTTGTTGTTGTTGTTATTGTTGCCTTTTATTATTATCATCGTTGTCGTTTTCGTCCCGTGGAGTCGTCGTAAAGGAAATTGATACATAAGTCATTTTTATTGGCATATTCTTTTGTGTAATTACGGCACAGGTAATTTAAATTTCCTGCCCTTGTTCAGCTACCTCTCTCTCTCACTCTCTCTCCCCACTCTCCCACTCTCTCTCTCTTCATCTCTGTGACCTTCCCTTTCATTCGTGAATGCTCACCTTTTGAGTTATGGTAATTCCTGAACAATTTTACATAATAGCTTTTTTCACAATTTGCAATCATTCGAAAAGCCATTGAAAATATGATATTTAATGGGAACTTTTTATTATTGTAAATACTTCGTTTATGTATTACAGTAATACGGAAATGTAATCTCGATCCGCTTAAGTAGGAGTAATATTAAACTATATATTTATTTTATATATATTATTTCCATTTGGCATCGATTTATTTCAATTTAAAGCCATTAGGCATTATCATGAAAAGCAATTTTCAAGTTGTTTTGAAAACCTTCAACGCATTAAAGTTGCGCAAATCAGGATTACTTTATATATTCGATTAATGTTCACGCTTTTGCGAATATCAATACATATCGATTGAAGGCTTAGCTTTGCAATTGATACATTCCAAATTCCACAAAATCAGACAAGAAACACCCAAAGTTATTATCGAATTTGACAATTAGACTAAAACAATAGAATATCCCAAATTGGCTCAGGGTATTTTGTAGTTAAGCTTACTCGACTATAGCATTCTTACTCGGTTAAAGGTGAATTGGCAAAACATTTCCAATTACAATTATTGCCAGCTGTCTGCCTTTTAAGAGTCTTTCGATGGTTATTGTTGCAGTGTCGGACAGACAGACAGACAGACAAATAAATGCAAGAAAGTGGGCAAAGTGGTTGAAGAAAGTTACAGTAAAATTAAATCAATTACTGTAAATGTAAGCATTCCATCGAATGATTTTATTGGCCTCGCATAAATAAAGTGCAATTTGAATGAAATGAAACCCTAAAAGTTCAATTAAAGACAGTCAATTCAAAATGAGAGCCGTTTTCGAGCAGTTAATGGTAGGGAGGGAAAGGGGAAGAAGCGGCAAGTTGCAGTTACTCTGGTGAAGAGTGTCAAGCGATCTTGCAACCCGAGCATTTGAAAACTAATATATTTAAAACTGATGATAACTTTTTAGAAATCTGGAAAGCGGCGTTTTTTTTTTTTTGTTTTTTTTTGACTTGCCTCATTTTCATTTGCGTCACTTTCACTTTAAGAGTATATTTTAAGTAATATTTATGTGCTATTTTTTATTTATTTGGTTTTTTTTTTGCCTTTGGTCACCAATTAATTTTTATTTATGTGCTTTGCGTTTTTAGCTGGGTTTTGTTTTTTTCTGTTTTTTTTTTTTCATTTTGTCGTATGTCCCCTTATCAAACAAACAGTTGGCAAAATGATAAATGCGGTTGCTTTTGTTTAAGTCCACGAAACACCCCTTGCCCCAGCCCCCTAGCCCAAAGCACACCCATTTCGTAATTTAATATTTTTTGCAGCCAAAACATGAGGAGAAAAAAAAAAAGAAGAAATATACAAAAAAAATATAAGAGAAAAATGATATTTCAGAAGAGCGGGCGCTGCTAAAAAATGACAATTTTTAATTATCAAATGCGTTTAATGATAAAAATTGTTTATTATGGGCCTGGGGTTGGGCATGGTGGGACGACAAGGGTGGTTGGGGTTGTGACGCTTTTTACTTGGCCGCCACTGCGTCTTGGCTTTTAATTTATGATTTATTTGTGTGGGTGGCTCGCCTATAATAATTAATATTGCCCACAAGCAAGAGACACCTACAAGCACAAGCACCCCCTCCCCCTACCCACCATTCACCACCCACTACCCTCTCCCCTACAACGACGCAATGGCAGCACTCCAGCACGCTCTTCTACACTTTCAGCAAGCAACAGAATCCCTGAGGAAGCAGCAAGCAACCATTGCAGCGACAGAGGCAGCGAAGTGTGGCTGAGATGGTGAAAGGGGGTGAGTGGTAGGGGGGAGTGGGCAAGTGGCAACAGCACCAGAGCTGGGCAAACGCAATATTTTCATAAATCTTTTTGCCGCGACGACAGAGCAGTAAGTGCAATGTCATTGAGGCAGAAGTGGCAGCAAGTAGCGCGGGGAATAAGCAACACACACCTACACCTGCACACACACAGCCACACACATGCTGTTATCCCTTCCGTAAGACAAAACCCAAGTGCGCCCAAGCCAACATCTTCCATGTTGACATCTTGAGCCAGGTACAAAATAATACAAAAAAAAAAAAAAAAAAACAGAGCAGGAAAAAAGGTACGAAAAAAAATTAAAAGTATTTCTCGAATTATTGTTAATGATGATTAAAAATATGTGTACCTACATAATACACAGTACACCTCAGCACACACTCCTTCTTCAGCTTCTTCTTCTTCAGTTTCTTCTTCTTCTTCTTCAAAGCTTTATGCGTACGTCCGCCTCTGTGCGAGGAAGGCGTAATCACAAACAGATTTTGCGGCCTGGCAACGCTTCGCATCGTTTCCCCAAACGTCCTCGTCTTTTGGCTTTGACTTGAACCGAGTGTTAACTTGCCATGAGAGCTGACTTAATAAAAACAATACGCAATCCAAATTCAAATAATCAACAACGAAATCTGTATGCCCTACAAATAGACCCATAATACTCAGAACCATCAAACCAAAGATCTGCACAAATCTTGTCCAATTTTCATACTGAAAGATGACACAATTGGACAATATTATTTAGATTGTTCTATTAAATATATGTATTAGAATTGTATTAGTATTAGTATTTAAAGTGTGTAGCTTTTAAAAGTAAAGTTAAGGCTAAAACTGAGTGCAACTCCTTCTTAATTTGATAAATTTGATTGATTGATTGATTAACAAAAGGAAAGGATATTAAAATGAATACAGAAATGCAACTAGAGTAGTCGTCATAAAAATATACCTAACATTTATATGTATATATATATAATATATATAATTTATATGTATATATAATATGCATATATAACTCATTCTTAATTTGGTAAATTTGATTGATTGATTGATTAACAAAAAGAAAGGATATTCAAATTAATACAGAAACTCAACTAGAGTAGTCGTCATAAAAATATACCTAGCATTTATATGTATATATATATAATATATATAATTCATATGTATATATAATATGCATATATAACTCCTTCTTAATATGATAAATTTGATTGATTGATTGATGAACAAAAGGAAAGGATATTAAAATTAATACAGAAATGCAACTAGAGTAGTCGTCATAAAAATATACCTAGCATTTATATGTATATATATATAATATATATAATTCATATGTATATATAGTATGCATATATATATATATATATATATATATATATATATGTATTTGTAGCATTTTAGATTTGGCATCTTTGAGTATTAAATTATGAAAGAAACATTGGCTGCTAGCTGAGACAGACAATGTGTTGGAGATGGGCAATGGGAGATGGGAGTTGGGATGTGGATGAGGATGTGGCTCAGCTGGTTATTTGGAAATGCCAATTCAAGTTGTGAATTCAGTTTCTGCATCAACACCTCGTCTAATTGAAATTTGCAATTGCAATTGCTGCCGCTGTTGCACGCTGTGCCATTTGTCATTGACAAGCAGAGTGGCAAGGCTCAGCATATGGTAAGGCTCTCCAAACAACGCGCATAATGATAGCCAGCTACCCTCGCTCACCCTCATGTTGCATGCACCATGCAAATGGGCTGTGTGTGTGTGTGGCAAGTGGGTGGGGCTTGGGGATTTGTTATGGGCTTGCAGTGGGTTGTGTTTTTGCTAAAAAGGATTATCTGTTCATTACAATCCATTGATTCCACTTAAGCACCGTTACAATTGCACACACACGACACACACACACACACACACACACACACGACACACACACACACAAGGTACTTGCACACGCAGTGGCAGAGGCACAGCCACATACGACACTTAATTAACAAATATGCATTACAAACACCCGCAACGAGCAGCAATTGGTTGGTCATGTCATCAGTTCCCCGCACCTAAAAACCCACACCTCATGCACCGCAACCCCTTCCCCCTTCCCCACTTCTAACACACACACACACACAAATGCTGCAGCATTTTCGCAAATCACATGTATGCGGATGGCTTTTTATTTGCCTCGTCAGCGTGAACCACCCGCGTGGCAGCAACATCAGCAATTGTGGCAGCAACAGCAGCAGCAGCAGCAGCAACCGTTGTTGGGCCTCATCAGCGATTGGGGAGTTGTGTTGCATGTGTTTAATTGAAAAATCATATGCAGCGTGCATAATTATGTTTATTGCAATAATCTGATGCAAATTTTCAAAACTCAAACTGAATGCTTTAGACGACTCCCCAAGCAGGCAGCATGACAACCCCGATACCCCTCATCCTCATCCTCATCCTCCTCCTCGTCATCCTTTTTGCTATCCGTTACTGTTGTTGCATTTGGCAGTTGGTGCACATTAAATTGCACTTCAAATTGCACATTTCAACGCCTACTGATTATGACAGATAATTATGTTATCGAGTGTTGCCACACGCGAATGTTGCCCCTTGTGCAACCCCGATACCTTAATGCAAGCATATGTGTTTTAAATATAAGCATTACTTTAGTTTAGATATATTATATTATATTAGATATATATTATATTAGATATATTCACACTTTTAACTGAGAACCAACCAAAGATCTGCCCAAATCTGGTCCAATTTTCATACTTAAAAATGACACAATTGGACATACTTATTTGGATTGTTCTATTATATATATGTATTAGTATTGTATTAGTATTAGTATTTAAATAATATGGCCAACAAAAAAATTAAGCGCTTTTATTATAATTTTATTTACTTTAAAATTTACAAGACGTTTGCATTTTATTTGAAATGTTAGCGGCAATTCAGAAAATTGCCAGGAATGCCACGCCCCTCGCAACAGTATACAGTATACAGTAAACTGGCTCTTAACTTTTCAACAAGGCCGAATGCCTTTTGGCTGGAATTCCCGAACAATTTTATGCCAACTAATCTCTTAACACTCTATTGAGACATGTAAACTTTTAATAGCATTTGCTGTTCCAAACTCTGTTCAGCCGCATTAAATTCTGTTTGGTCTGGGTACTACTCGGTGTGGCCTTGCCTGGATGGGTGCCATGTCCAAAAGTTTTGAAGTTCTCTGTCTCCTTCTCTCTCTCTCCCCCTCTCTCTCTCTCTCTCTTTCTCTCTTACTTTGCTTGTTTTATGGCCTGCAGCAGTTTTCGTGTTTGAACATCAAAAGTAATAAATTCATCGAACCAAAATCTTGCACGCCAACCAATGGTGACGGCAGGTGGCAACGTCAGAAGCTCCTTTAGTGTTGTTGTTGCTGTTGTTGTTGTTGTTGTTGTAGGTCGCGCCTTTGCTATACTCAATAACTTCCGCGGGAGCCCCCCTCTTAAGGTGTAGAGCAGTGTTCTATGTATATTGGCGCCTGCCGTTCATTTAACTGACCCACCCACTCCCACTCCCTATCCCCTGCACCACCCACTGGCATGTTTTGTTGCTGCCAAGTTATTTAAGTAACTGTCTTGACTTGTTTTCCCTTTGCATTGATTGTATTACATGCAGGAAACTTATTCCCAATAAATATGCATGTTGAAGCCGGAACACAAAACGTGTTTCTTGCTCCCAACTTTTCACCATGAATTTGGAGCAGTCCAATGCATATTTTGTTATTGTATTTCGTGGAATTGTAATTCGTATTGTGGTTAGTTTAATTCACACTTTAATAATTCACTAAAATAATAATTTACAAAAACCAAATCAATGTAAGAAAATTTGATTTTTAAGTGAGAAATCAATGATATTCCCTGAGATAAAAGTCTCTTTAAAAAATGTTCTTCAGATCAGATATATCATACAAAGTAATTTGAAATAATTTCCTTAGGAATATTTTAAGACTTTCATCGTGAAGGAAAAAATCAGCTTGGAGCATTAAAATAACACTCAAAGATCTAGGCAAAAGTTCCGTTCAAAAGTGTTGCTCATTTTTGAAAAAATGTATTAGAATTTATGAATTTAATACGAGAAAATGAATTCACATACAAAAATATACAGCGCGTGCTGGTTGCTTATCTAAGCAGATTTAATTAAAGAAATGTGTGCAATAATTACAATTAAGTATAAACTTCAGATACCACAAAAGAGATATAAGGCGGAAAAAAGAGGAACCATTGGCTAAACTGGAGTCACGTAAGCAGAGTGCAGAGCGTCTCATTTCAATAAAGGCCGCCATTGGCAGTGCTCAATGTTCCTGCTGGGGTTCATAAAAAAAAAGTGCCAGAAGTGAAAATGTGTGTGTGTGTGTGTGTGTTTGTATGTTAAAAGAATTGCAGAGAAATTAAAATAAAATAAAATTTACGTGGAATTAAAAATACGCAGGCAACGCAGGCAGCAAAAGAATCAACAACAACAACAACAATACAGAAAAAACGACGAACCAAATAACTGGATCTGAGAGCCGTCGACTTCGTGACTTCATTTGCTTGACACTTACTTCGGTGGGAAGTAAAATGACAGCACAGCGGACGTCGCGACGCGTCATCAGAACGGTGTGGTAGGTGATGGCAAAGGGGGGTGTTGGCGTTAGCTGCTGCTGCTGCGTCGTCAAGTGTGTGCGTTAGAGAGGGCAAGGGGTGTGGCGGAAGGAGAAAAGCGCAAAAGAAAAGGCTGCAAACGATTCCTAATTGAAAACTATTAAATTCTGTTTTTTTTTTCTTTCGCGCGCGCTCTGCTACTTAATTTCTTCTTTGCACCCGCCTTCGCGGCCCTCGTTCGTTCGTTAGTCCAAATTGGAACTTGAATTTCATTTCGAATGACATTCGCTCCATCACGCGTCAACTGCAGCCAGCGTTGGCAGCGCACGTAGCGGCAGCGGCAAACGCAAAAAAAAACACAAAAACACAAAACAAAAGAAAAAGAAAATTTAAAAAAAAAGCGGACATTTTCATTTGAGCATATTTAATTAGATGCAATTATTTATGGTATTAAATAGATGAGGCAGTAAATGTGCTGTGTACTGGCATTCGCTCCACACTGCTTGCTCTCTCGGCATTTTGCACTCTCTCTCTCTCTCTCTCTCTATCACTCACTCGCTGCTCAGCTCTGAAAAATGCAAAATAAGATAGAAAAAAGGAAAAAATTGAAATAAAATGCTAAAGAATTGCGACGTCTTCGTCGTCGTTGCTCTGTACTAAAAAAAAAAAAGGAAGAAAAAAAATGTTCAATTCCTGGCACAATTTCTGCAGCAATGCCACGCCCGCGCCCGCGCCCATGCCCACACCATGGCGACGCGCATCATTTACCAACACAACCATAACAATGAGCCGTGCCCGAGTCGCTGACGGGAGATTGGGAATAGAAATGGACAGGGGTCGGGGTAGGGTTAGTAGGGTGGGGAATAGGATCCTGTCGCTGGGCACTTGGCCGAAGGAGTGCATTTAAATGGCAGGAAATTTGAAAAAAATTGAAATTTAAGTCTTTGATATATTGAAGTCGATTTATTTGCCGCCTTTTACCACACCCAAGTGCAAGTCATTTTTTTCAGCGACTTTACCAATTATTTCTTCTTTTTTTTTTGGTTCACTTTTCATTGCCTGAGGAGCAGCAACACGGTGGACTTCTCCTGCAGTAAATGGTGTCCACTGAGTGTCGTGGTGAATGTCCAAATGGGCCCAAAACAAACGACTAACGAATTAATCAGTTAAGCTCAAAATTAAAATATTATTAATACAGTTTTAAGAGTTTAATTTTGCACAATAAAACACTCATAATTTAAATTTGATAGTTCTATGCAAAAATCGTATAAACCTAAACGATGTAGAACTATATATGAAATGAAATAGTCGATATTTTGACAGACTTTCACTAAATAAATTGCAGATCGTAAAATGTTATGTTTTATTTTGTTATTATTATTACTGAATAAGCTAACGATTAGGTAAACGCAGGAGGCGCCCCCAAATTGTGGCTGGGGTTGACAGTTAATAGTGCGTGACCATGGCATGCCAGTCAACCCTTTTGCACCTTCTGCTGGGCAAAGGGCCAACAACAAGCGACAAGACAAATCACACACAAATTGACAAACGTTTAATATAATTTACACAAGGCAAGGCCAAACGACTTACGCTTGACCACGCCGGGGGGTGTACGGAATGGAATGCGTGTCCGGGTCATGTACATTGTCCCATGTCCCAATATTGACCTAATGGCCCATTGGTCAAACCCTTGTCAACGTTGCGTAACCGAAACTATTAAAAATATCAACAGACAAAAAATACTTCTCTCAAACTGAAATCCGTCGGAGCTGGATTGTCATTTTTCGCACGTTGAGCGGCGTTACATATGTTCATGGTCAAATCGATTATATAAATCATTAGCATCTTTTGTAGCCAATTTTCTTGCGTTTTACCCAACATTTTTTTTTTTCTGTTTTTTTTTTTTTTTGCTTTCCTTTTCCCTTTTTTGCCGCCCTTTTTGCGGCGCGTGTCGCAAGTTTTACGAGTATGTTGTCCGTGTGTGTAGAAAATTGTTTTTTAATATGACCAAGTGGGGTCTGCTTGTGGCCAAGTGAGTATGCTTTTTGTGTGCTCAAGTGTGCCCCAACCGCCCAGAAAAACGCCCCAGCAATCCTGCATTTCACCAACTGAAACTTGACATTTAATTTGTTGCGCTTTTATTACGGAGCGTAGACTTGTGGTTTCAGTGGCGCTGCCGGCCAGCTAATTTATTATCGCACCACCCAATAAGAAAACCAACGCCTCCCACAATTGCCCAATCTTTGGGTATGTCATAGTTGAAACTTTGTCCAAATCCCCTCACCGAGCAGGGATCGTGCAGATTTGCCAGATGAGCTACCATTTTTATAATGGCAATAAAGGGGATCCGATATATGATATATTTTCTTGTTCAAATATCAATATCTTGTTATAGTAAACCCAATATTCCATGGCAAGTCACAAGCCACAATAACCCTCTATGTTAGCCATTATAAGTGTATAAAAGATTGGCTAAAAGCCAGCGCCTTCGTATTATTGTTATCATTCCATTTAATTTCGTTGTACTCCTGGGGGCGAATCATCCAGTGTTTATTTTCTATAAATATAAATTAAATGGGTGGCGTGCAACTGTCCAATAAATTTTGCCATTTTTATATTACGAGACACCTTTTTATGCGGCATTGTGCGGCATGGCCATTGTGTCGCATCCCCCATGTCGCAACCCTGTCGAACCCTTTTCATTGTGACCGATGCGACCAAGTGCGGCACCGCCGACCCGCCTCTACTGTCCTGCAGAGGACTCAGCTCCACAAGTTTGCGTCGTTGCGACTGAATCCAGTGGGCTAAATCATGTGACAATAGTTGCTTTATTTGACCTTTTTTTTCTTCTTGTTGTTAACGTTGCCAGCCGTTCCAAATTTTTTCTTTCTTTTTTTTACCGCTTGCTAATAAAACGCAATTTGTTTTATGGTTTATTCAACACCTCATCCCCCATCCCCCCACCGCCCCTTCCCATTTCTCATACCATGCGTGAGCGCAACAAGCTGCTGACAAATTCTTTACTCAGTTGGCCAAACTACTCACCTGGCGGAGTCAAAGGAGTTAAGGGTTTTAGAAATGGTTGAATGGGAAACTTGTTGTAATTTCCACTTTATGTTTAAAAGCTGATCAGACTCTGCCAACACATTTAGCCAACTTCTTGGATAATCTATCATTTCTAAAATTATCAACGAGTTAATGTATTATTTAAATTGGGTTTTTTATTTGAATTCACTTGTGATCAAAGACTGATTTTTAAAGCAGCAAATGTTTTACTGATTATTGAAAATATGCCCGACGGCAAAAGAGTTATTGGGACCCGGCGTACATACATATATCTATTATAAGTAAGGCTTTTGTTTTCGTTGCCTTTGTAAGTGCGTATTATATATGAAGGAAGCAACAAAAAAAAAAATGAATAAAAAAATGAAATGTAAATAAAAGCAAACAATTTCTTGTAATTAAAATCCATGGGCTTTTCAGTCAGCCCAAGAATCAGTCAGGTGCTCAGCTACGCCAATCAGTCACAGTCGGAGTCAACCACCGAGACAACATTCCGACAAGGAGACAAACAGACAGACGGACGGACGGACAGGCATTCAGCCACCCAACCACCGATTCGAGGCAGCTGCACTTGTCACTGCAGCGCAGACCCCAAAGGCGATCCATTTTTTTTTTTTTTTTTTTTTTTTTTACCTTTCTACCCTACATTGCACGCCTTGTGTTACACTTGCGAAAGGTATATCAGCTGGGCAGATCATCTATATACTTAATTGATAATGAGCCATAAGATAAATAATTATTATTAAAAAAAAAAAAGGTTATTTTTCCATTTATATATATTTAATGATTTTAAGCAGTAAAAACCCAATCTGGCCACTGGTAATATATTTATAACTAAAATAATAAAAAGCTTAACCGATTGGTTTTTTATCTTTACATAAATGCTTATATCTATATTTATATATATATATTAGATTAGAACAGATTTCTCTGGAAAGGCATTTTATAGTCGTCTTGCCAAAGATGAATACAATTTTTTTTTGGTTTTGTCCCTTTGTTTTGATTTCTACCGTATATTTTTTTTTTAGTATTTTCTGTTGCCATTTTTTTATATTCATCTTTTTTGTTTAAGAATTACTGATTATTAATTCATTTTGAACCAGTGAAGCATTCATATTTCTGCGGAGCACTGGGTCGCCCATCGCCCATCGCCCATCGCCCATTGCCAGAGCCAGCGACAGAGTCCGTTGTCTGTCAATGTTTTGCTTTCATTCTGTTTCACTTTTTTTGCATACAAACATACATACATACATACATTGGATACATCAACATATTTGTGTTGCCCGGCCAGACCATAGACGACGATGTGGCCGTGTCGCAAACCTGGCCAAAAGCCGGCACTGCCGTCGCTGCATTCATTGTTAAATCATTGAGTTTTTACTGCAGTTTGGCAACGGGATTCGACGAGCTTCGCGCATATCCAGCCTCTATTTGGCCCGTTTGCTTACTTGTTCGCTTGGTCGCTTGTTGGCTTGTTGGCTTGTTGGACTCGTTGGCTTTCAAGTACGAGCACTTTTGCCTTTGCTCTCCGCTGTCCATATAAACAAAGTCAGTCAGCAAGCAAGTAAAATAAAAATAAAAAAAAAAAAAAAAAGAATGTGGAAAGCTGTAACGAGAGGACATCTGCTCTAAAATGCAAGCATTACCTGAACCGGAGCCAGCCAGTAGCTTGTTAGTCTGATTGGGTGGCTGATTGGTTGGACTAACTGACTAACTGACTGACTGACTGACTGACTAACTGTAACTGTGACTGTTTGAATCTCGGCTGCTGCTGCTGCTGCTGCTGCTGCTGCTGCAGCGTTAAGGCGTCATTGTGCTCGTCATTGTCGGCCCATTGCAATGTCCAGCGACAGCAGCATCATCAGATCCTAACAATGAAGCGAAAAGAATGTTTACAATTTTTACAACACACACACATACACATTCATATACATATGTATGTGCGTACCTGCATTTCACTTCGCATTCAGTGACAGTCGGCGCAGATTTATATACATATATATATATATATATATATATATGTGTTTTTTTTCATTCTTCACCTTCTGCTTTTTGCTATGCATTTTGTGTGTTTGCCTTGTTATGCTTTGTGTATTGTATACACATTGTACCTGGGCCATGTTTGACTGTATTTAGCCAGCGGTCATAAAGTTAATTTGTACAAAACTTGCAAATAATTCAAACATTTTAGCCCCCCCCCCCCCCCATCTCATCCATGGGCATCGAATCAAAATGGTCCTCACCATAAGAATGCATTGGTTGACTTCAATCTACACAAATAAAGACAAGTTGAATTGAGCCACAGCAATCAAGCAGACCAAATTAGCATTTGAAACTAATCATTTAATATGTTTTTTTAATTAAAGCCAAAGTTTAACTGAACTGAACATTTTTAATTTTGGCAAAGCGACAATATTAATCTAAATCATAACGAAATAAAAATGATTTAATATTGACAAAATAACAATTCTTTTTCATATGGACAATTCATCTCCACTTCTAAGTAATCTACAATTTAAACACCGTTCAATTCTACTAATATTTATATAAATAGAAAATTGAATTTACAAAAAAATAACATAAAATAAATAATAAATAAAATGTTATCATTTTAAGAATCTTTCTCGAATAATTAAGAAATCGTAAATTGTAATCAAAAAGTATATAAAGTAATTACGCATTAAAATTAATTTAATAAAAAAATAAAAATTGAATAAGTAATATAAATAATCACAGAAATTAATTGTTAAGTTTTTAGCTATATTTTTATATTTCAAAGCCTTAAATGCTATAGTCTATATATTTGTGATAAATGTAAGAAATGTTTAAATAAACTATTAATTTTTTACAAATTTATTACTTATAGAATTCACTTAAAAATATAAATATTACAATTAAAAAAATACAAATAAAACTGCAAATAGCAGGAAGTCTTAATGGTAAAAGGGTTGTTCCCAATTTGATGGCCACTATGCCTAATAGTATTCAACGGCGACACTCAAATAAAATTTCTAATTAACCAAAAAGGCTATTAACGCAGCGTCAACATGACCCGGGCCCAAGTACATTTATATGCAGGGAGCCACACTATTTTATGATTATGATTAGGCAACCGCGCGGCAAGTGGCAAAGAGTGAACAACAGCTTTTAGCGCGTCCTAATGAAATACTCGTTACTTGTTCGTGTTGTTGGAAGAGCATAATTTTACTTATTACAATTTTATATACATTGTATAGATGGGGCATGGGGCAAACGAAAGGGAGACCGAGATCGGGATGAGGGTTGAGGGAAGCTGTGGAAAACATATTTCAAAAATTACCAATTTTGTTGCTTACGATTATTACCTTGAAAATGTGCGAGTTGCAACTGTTGTTGTTGTTGTTGTTGTTATTATTATTATTAGGCTTGGCTTTTTGCTACACTCTGGAGATGACTAACACGTAGCATGTCATTAAAAATTCTGTGCCATTAATGCATAACACACACACACACACACACACACGCACACACATTCGCTGAGAGCCACACACGTAACATGATCAAATTGCCAATATGTCACACATACAGCCCCTCCTTTGGGGTTGCCTGAATGTATGTGGCAAGGCTATAGTGTAGTTGGAGGGGTTAAAAGGGGTGGCAGAGGCAGCATGCCGTTGAGGTGGGTAAACTAATAATGACAACCGTCACACAAACAACGCTGGCGAAACATCATCATCTTATTTACGTCTTTTTAACACCTTACCTGAGCCCAGCCAGTACTCAAGGCATATGCACAGACACACACACACTTACACACACACGCACACCCAACACACACGCAAATTCGGCATCGTGTGTCGTTGAACAATTAACAAAAGGTAATGTAAAATTATAATTATCACACAAAAGCACATTTGTTAATTTAAGCTAAAACAAACACAAAACCAAACAACAACGCGATGTATGTATGTATTTATGTATGTATGTACGCACGTATGAATGTTG
Organism: Drosophila multiciliata; assembly: GCA_037043605.1. Taxonomy (NCBI): domain Eukaryota; kingdom Metazoa; phylum Arthropoda; class Insecta; order Diptera; family Drosophilidae; genus Drosophila; species Drosophila multiciliata. The sequence goes on along the minus strand of JBAMBF010000116.1, from coordinate 325,847 downwards.
TGGGTGGTGCAAGGTGGTTGTGTGGCTTCTTGAAAGACACAATTTGGTCGCCTAGTTTCTAAGACCGACAACGACCGATGCGTAACAATGAAAACTCCCCAATGTAATAAATATAAAAACAGCCGAAAAATATGCTATAAAATTATTTTGAGTCGCAGCGCAGCCATGAATGTTATTAATAGAGATGGTAACTTAACCCCACAGTTCTACCAGAAATCCACATTTCCACAATTTGAAACAGGCCAACAAGTCTACAAAGCATTTCATTAAATTACATTAACTTAAACTGTAAGATCTGCAAATGTTTGAGTTAGCTATTAAAATATCAGTAATACTTATTTTTTTGAAGAAAAACCCAAATGGATTTTGGGAACAAAAAAGATGAAAAGATTAATATTTACCAAAAAAAAAATTCAATATTAATTAATTTATTTGATGCTGCAAAAGTTATCATCAAGTAAATTGTTTGCATCGATATAAAAAACGCTCCCATCTCTAACTGTAACGCTGCCTAATGGCAAAATAGTAAGCGTGAGGCCCTGAAATTCTAGCTTTATGGATAGTGAAGGAAGTGTGGAGTGAAGGTGAGGGAGACATGGAGTGGATGGCTTTGACTTCATTGGATTGATACTCGTTGCTCAGCTAACGGTTGATTTTTGGTTCTGAGCACCGTTTTTGAGGCACATAAATTGTACATACAAACACACATTAAACCCTTTGGCACACACACACACACACATGCATATATGAGAGCAGCATTTTTATTACTCGTTCTGATAACACTTGTCAACAAAATAAATAAATTAAATAACGAAATTTCTTAACTACAAATTTGAAGTGCATTTTTGTTGGTGTATTTTTTCTTCATCGTGTTTGATCGTTGCCACATTTTGTTGACTAGTGTAACGAGTTATCAACCGACAAAGGCTCGTTTATAGTTTTTGTTGTCGCGCTTTTTAGAAAGGCGACTTGCAAATATTTAGGCACATATATACACACACACACACGCACACACACACACGCCTCCAAAACGTTAACTTATATATATATTTTTTTGTTGTTGTCTTTTTAAGCATTTTTCTTACTTTTTGCCTGGCTTCCCATAATTTATGGCCGTTACATTGTGGCGCTTCTTTGTATGGGGCACACTTTGGCATTTTAATGGGCATTAATGGCATGGTGCAAACAAGTGGGCGGGGCACACTATATACGGGAACGGGGGGTGTGGGGCAGCGTTAGGGATCGGACCGGGAGCACATTAAAATTATTGAAGCCGACAACGGCCATTAATTCTTTGCGCTTAGCGCGCAATAACGCAACACATAATTGTTTATTAATGAAGTATAAGTATTTTTATTGGCATTCAACTGGCACTCAACCGAGTCCCTTTCCCTCTTCTCCTCTCTCTATTTGCAGAAGACCCGTTCAGCAGTTTACCAACAGCCTTTTAAATATTTATGATCTTATCAAATGCCAAACAGTCTTAATGGCAAAATATTATCACATTTTTGAGTTTTGGCAACATCGCTTCAACAATTTTTGTTACATGACACGAACCAAAATATTAAACACATATTAATTATTAATTATTATTATAAGCCTTTTTTCATTAGATCTTTTAACTAATATCCCAAAGTGTTGCGTTTCATTCTAATATTTATTTGTTTAGTATATATTTATATAGAATATTAAAGAAACTTTTATGTGAATGACTCTGAAAAAATGGTTACATTTTTATTATTTTTATATATTGTTATTATTATTTTTTTTTTTTTAATGTAAATCATCCCTTTTATCATTAACATTCGCCTGTCATTCTAAAACATTTTTGTAGAAAACAAATAAAATATTCATATATTTTGTGCATATAATTAAATCTCTTTTCACTGCTTATTGCTTTTTAAAAAGTGAAAAAAAAAAACATTAATTGGTTTGCTTAAAATTTGCATGCATGGATAGTCTCCTTATTTAAGTTTCTCCTTAAATAAAACTAGGTTTGTATTAACTGAAGTTAAATTCACTAAGATCATATTTATCGTTGAACTACTTATTTTTCTTGGCAAGAACGTTTTCGAGTAATTTGGATTTAAATTTTGTATTAAATAATTGATATGATTATTAAATTGAATTAATATTTAATAATCTGCACTGATATAAGTTAGCATTATTAAAACAAATAAAATATATAACTTAACCTGCAGCTGATACTGACCCCCCACAGATTCAGTCACTCTCTTTTTGCATTCCAGGAACACACTCAACGCACTTGGAGTAGCTGCATATGTGAACGCAAAGGGGGTGCGTTGCAAAAGGGTTGCTCCGAGTCAAGTTTCCACCCCCCCATGTGAATGCGCGCGTCGAAATCTATTGAATACGCATCAGATATCAATACTTTGCCACCGACACACAGGCAAACACACACACACACACACTCACAGAGGCACACACCCATGCACACATACGAAGAGAGCACGCACAGACACGGGGAGGCACTGAGCTGGGTCCGTTGGACTACCCTATGTGCAGGGATTCGATTTCGGTGCCAGAATGTGAGGCAAGCAGCCAATCGCAGGAGTGCAGGCAGCTGATTGGACAAATTTCATGGTGCTTCGAGCAGCAGCCAAAGTGGCCATAGCGCCCAGTGGACACAGAATCACTGCAAATAAAAAATAAACCCAAAAAAAAACCCAAAAAAAAAAAAAATAATAATATAAAAAAAATGAAAGAAGTGAAAGCAGAATGAAGATATATATTTATGTATATATAAGTAGTAGAAGAAGTCAGCTCAACTCAGCTCATCAGCTGGGGAGGGAGGGGGGGGGATGGGGAGGGTAATGGGTCGATGGGTCGCTGTAAGCTGTTGGAAAATGTGAAAAATTACATAATATGCGTTGAAAAATGTGCGTAGATTTTTTTTGGTTTTCTTTTTTTTTTGTTTTTTTGGTATTCTTTCAAGCTGACCATTTGTTGAGTAGCTTATTTTTTGGTGGAGCATGTTTTTTATTTGCCGTTGTTTTGTTTTATGCAAAACTTTTGCGTTTTACAATTCATTGCATATTCAATTTGGTTGGGTCGACTACGACGACGACCCCACAAGGACACCAAACAAACAGCAAAGGTCCAAGCCATATTAATAAGGATTTCATTAGTTTTATATGTTTCATTTCGTTTCGTTATACCCTGTGCCATTTAGGAGTTTACAGGAATCGGGTCAGTTCAAATATTGCTAATTTAACTATCCATAAATGCAATATTTATAAACATATTTTCTGCACTTGGACTCGTCGGAACGAACCATTTGTCTTGGAGAAATTTCTATTTGCTCAGCTAAACAAATATCATAAAATTTGGCAAATCAACCAAAAGTCGAAAATTATTTAAAAATTAACTAATTAATTTTTTGTAATACATTTTAGTGGAATGCTAGTGATAGGAGAAGAAATTCCACACAAATGAATCTGAGTACAACGAAGAGTATCTGCTAGTCGCATTGTGGTTTTTTCATTTTATTTATATTTTACACACACATACACTCTCACTAATGGGTCGATACTTTTATTCTCTCTTAACAATTTTTTTTTTTTTTTTTTTTTTGTATTTTTTTGTTAGGGTTTTGTTTGGTCTGCTGCTGTGTGGCGTCTCCTCAATCTAACTCTCGGCGCAAATAAATGGCTAAACGTTTAGATAAATGTCTGTTATTTTATATTATTGTAGTTTGTTGGATATAAAAAGTTGACCAACCGAGCGAACCACCAGTCCAAAAGTCAGAGGTCACTCGGTAGTAATATCTATATTTGTCTGAAGCTGCTCTCCGTGGCAAGGGGTTCAGTGGGGAGCTATTAGCAAAGCCCTGGCCAACAATCATAAATGCTAATACATTCGCATGCTAAGAATATTGTACTTTATGGATGGCTGCACCAGTTTTGGAGAGTAGACACACACATTTTAATGGCACTTCAATTACTTTTGACGATCGGATTGTTTATGAAATAAAAAATAACTTCAAATTTATTTCCGGCAGTGTACCAGAGTCGGGCACTCTCCTCGACTATAGCGAACATACTTGGGTATTTTAATGTATTTATTTTCTTTTTTTTTTTCTTAATTCCACTGGCTAATCGGGCAATCTATGGTCGGCAATAAATCGTACATTTAAGGGCACCCAAACTGGGATATTGCTCTTCTTGTGGATGCCCGGCGACGCGGGCTGATTGATTGAAATGTCACTTTAAATGTGACGCCTGAAAGAAGACCGACAAAAAATTAAAAAATAAAACGTATCAAAAATGCAAAATGAAACATAAATGCCGCAAGCAGTCCTCAGCAACCGCAACACCCGCACCCCAACCCCTCCACCCGACTCAACACAGTGCCCATACCCGTATCCGTATCCGTATCCGCATCCGAGCCCAAAGTCCAAAAAACCCCAGCCAGCGACAACCCTCGTGTGCGATTGTTTCGTATTTGATAAGCATGAAAAACGCACAGAAAATAAAATTGTTTTAGATGTGACGCCAGAGTACGGGGCGGGGGGATGAGGAGGAGGAGGAGCACCCAAAACAGAATCCTTAAAAAATAGTGCTACTTAAAAGCAAAATAAAAATGAGAAGAAAAAAAATAAATAACCAAATGTAGAAAAAATAAAACAACAATGAACAAATGTAAAATAGGGTGAGGCAACACTACCAAATACATGCAACAGCAGCAGTGGCAGTGGCAGTGGCAGCCAGCAAATGTTTTATCGCTTGTATTTTTATACCCTTGCTGAGAGTATTGCAATTCTGTCCAAATGTGTGTAACTCGTTAAAAAAAAAATGCCTCTGATCACTTTGATCTAAGATATATTTTTTTATTTTTTTAATGATAGCCGAGCCAAACTGAACTGTCATGTTACCAGATTTATTACTACCAATATATAAATAGAATTTAGTAGAATTCAGAATAAGGGTATGCACTCTTCGGCTTCAGTTGAAAAGATTGTTTTTTTTCTTGTATTTTTTCACAGCGTTTTGTTAAGTTGGAAAAATGAGCGTCGATTAATTTAATAGAGACAAAAAGCCTTCGCACAAACACAAAACGAGTCAAGTTGAGTCGAAGGTCCCACAATGGGTATGGAAATAAGCTGCTGACATCGAATAGGATGCGTTGCTCTAAACAGCATTATAATGCTCCTTCCCCCACACAATTTGCACAATAACTTTTTCAACTGTACCAACTAATATTTTCACAAAAAATGGAACAACCCTTGCCGGGGAAAATCGTTATATCGTCATATAAAATCAGATTTAAAACATATCTGCAAATATATATTCAATTTGCTTTTAGACATTTTAGGAAACTCTAATAATATTTGCAGTTTCTATTTCTTACATTAGTCTCCTAAAATTTACAAACCAAACTAATTTCAATTCGTACGTCTAACATTTTGTGGATATATTTTATATACAATTATTGCTCAGTTATAATCGTCTATAAGGCAAAACGCATATCATGAAAAATATTTCAATAAAATACAAAAAAATATCTTTTGCTTTATACTTTGAAAAATGTGCGCTGCAAATCAGTGAAATCGCAAGAAAGTCAGCATAAATAAACACATCAACACAAAGGCAAAAGTTTTGCTGGGCAACTGGCAGAGTCGGAGGAGTCGCAAGCTGGCATTGTTGTCTACATACTACACACCCAATGCTAATCCCTTTCATATGTGGGTAGAATGCTCTGACTCTGGCTCTGGATTCATTGCTGTTTTGGTTGGATGGCTTTGTCTAAGGCGCCGACGAAGACGACAACATCGCTCGCTGCGGAAGTCAAAAACAAAAAAACATTTTTTAATTGCTTCAGATAAGGCACAGCACACACATAACTTGCAACTTACTTCAGCTCTCTACTCCCCAAACCCCTGACACACCCACCATCCTGCTCTCATCCTCCTCCTGTGTGGCAGCATTAAAAAAAGGGAAAGAAAGCGGCCATTTTACAATTCGGCGCACATTTTGATGAGCTTCATTATTTTTGCTGCTCATTGACGTTCCTACTCATATCCCCTTTTTTAAGAAACTTATCTCCAATCCCCCCCCCCCCAACCCACCACACTAAATAACACTTTTCTTATAGCTGACATCGCCCAGCCAACTGAACTGAGCCCTTTTACAACATCACATTTCAAGGCAAAAACAGTTGAATAAAAATAAACTTATAAAAAACGATTGATAAATGTTTAAAAAAATTGAACTTTTACCAATATTGCATGTTTTTTTAGATCTAAAACTGATATAACTTATATATATATAAATATAAATTTTATATATATAAATATATATTTATATATATATAGTAATAAATATTTAAAGCTTGAGTCCCCCAAGCTAAAGGATTCCTCTTATGATAATTAACATATTTGCATAATAAAACTATATAGAAACATGAACTGCTGAACAGACTGGGAAATATATATAATATATATATAGTTTATATTCGTTAAGAAGTTGAGGTATTATTTGAAGTTACTTATGGAGTTCAAGGACAAACTGAATCAGAGATAAACATTTCAAATGAATATTATATTTAACACTTAATGAAATAAAAAAGAACTGATAACAATTCTTATATATATATATATATATATATATATACTGACTTTTTTTCAAGTGTAGCGCAGAGTTCTCCAAACAACAACAAAATTTTGCAGACAGCCGAGGTACATTTTGGCATTTTGCTTGGCCTGGCGCTTATCCTCCTCCACTTCACATGTACGGGCATGTCACACAATTATATAAATGCTCTATCTGTGCATCAGTGAATGCCACGCATACGGGGGTATACACCCTTACACCCTCACTCACCTTCACCCAGTAGGTTTCGCGTGTTTACACAATTACATGCATTTTACGCTACATAAACGAGATTAGTGCGTCGCTTACTTCTGCCCAACTTCTTCTGACACAATGCCATGGGTATGGGTAGCCCCATTAACGTAGCAGCCTGTCCCCCAAACGGCACCCGTTCAGCAGTGCCAGCAGAAGGCCTAGACGAGAGACGGCTAAGAGATACGAGCCAACAACTTTTTGAGCCTTGAATTACTCTGACGGTGGCGTTGCGTCAATTGCTTTTGTTTTTTCTTGACTTTACTTGCCTTGAACTTTTTATTTTTATAATGCCAAAGGGTTGGGGTATGTGTGTGTTTATTAGGGGTGTGTGTGTGTGTGTGTGTGACTCGAGCGTTTGCATTGTTAACAAGCGCAAATTTTGCACATCTTTTGTTACACAACAAAATTTATAGAGATGCGTCGACTGAAGTGTTCCTATGTGGAACAAACACAGATATCTATATTTTTATGACTTTTTGTTGATCTTCGCAGCAGCGGATGGAGCGGGCGGAGCGGAGGTGGCTGAAACAGCCTGAATTTCTACTACTTGTTAATGTTTTACAAGTCGTCTTATCAGCTTCCTTTTGGACGAGTGCATCTCTTTTGTCTCTTCTCGACTGTTTATTCATTATCATTATATAGATTGACAATAAAAAAAAAAGAATATAATAATAACTAATTTCGTTTTTCGCCAACATCTCAAGAAATATGTAAGATTAAAGATATTATATTGATATTAGAGCCAACTCATGTATTACCATAATGCGGCTGGCAACTTGTTAGCCAACAGCTTTGCACTAGCTGGCAGCTGAAGGCTGGGCAAAATACCACAAAAAAAAAATAAGAAACTGATTTCTTTATTATTTTGGTAAATGTTGGGACAAGAGGCAACTGTCAGCAGCTGGCAGCAGTTGAATGGGCTGGGCTGGGCTGGGCTGGGCTGGGCTGGGCTGGGCTAACTGCCAAAGGTAAAAGTAACAACGACAGCTCAAATCAAAATGCCATTAAAGCGTGTGACGTTGTCGCTTAAGTGGAAGTAAATATTGTCTTTATTCAAGCTTAAAATTAAAATTACCCACCTGGATGGAGCGAAATGATAAACTGCATAAGCCAGCAGCAGCAGCAGCAGCAGCAGCAACGCAACAGACCAACAAATTTCGAATGCAAAAGTTTTTTGCATAAATATGTGTGCGTGTGTGTGTGTGTGTGTGTGCTTCTATAAGCATCCCCAACCACTCCAACCATTGCCAAGGCAAAAACGGCACAGAGCAAAGTAATTTTCATAACGACAACGACGCCAACTTCTTGACTAAAGGTGCTCGGCCCACAGCTGATGAGCTATAACCCAGTACCCCTAGTACCCCCATCTCCACTAGTAGTACCTTAACTTGCATCCTAAGTTGACTGTGGGGGTGGGGGGGGGGGGGAACAGGGGATTGAGTTCCGCGTAAAATGTGCTACGTTAAGCACATCTGTTTTTTATTGCTTTTAATTTGCCATTAATAACGCATTCCAAGGCGAACGGACGACGAACGCCCAAAATGCTAATTTATAAGCATATAGATAGATATAGTAATACTCGTAATAATAATAATAATAATAATAATAAGTATATGTATGTATATACATTTTGGAAATCCAATTTTAATATGCCCAGCCAAGGACATTAACTGCGCCAATTGCCCCAAAAGTTCGCCAGCTGCTCGAGGCTGTTGCAAGAAGGAGCAAAAAGCGTTGCAATTAGAGACAAGCCATGGCCCATAAGTCAATGAGTTTTTGGCATTTTTATGGCCAAACATTGCTGTGTTTACCCGTGGAATGGTGCATGGTGGAGTGCCTGGAAAATTAACTGCGTTTACTTCACGGCGAAATCAGAAGAAAAAAAAGGTACAATTTAGAGAAGAATGACAAATACTAAAATTACGATTAAAATCTTCAAATTGATAACTAAGAAATTTGTTCGATTGAATTTAAAAATAATTTAATAAAAATAATTTAATAAAAATAAAATTCTCAAAATTATTTGCATATCGTTAAATCTTCAAATTTAAAGGAGACTTACAAATATTAAAATTAAGATTGATAACTAAAAATTGATAACTAATAAATTTGTTTACAATCAAATTGAACAAAATTCAATTTACAAATGTTTCAATAAAAATTCTCAAAATTATTTGCATATCGTTAACTCTTCAAATTTAAAGGTGACTTACAAATACTAAAATTACGATTTTTTTTATGTCGTTAAATTTATAACTAAGAAATTTGAATGAAATCGAATTTAAAAATGTTTTACTAATAATGCTGAAAATTATTTGCATATCTTTAACACAAAAATGTTTCAATAAAAATTCTCAAAATTATTTGCATATCGTTAAATCTTCAAATTTAAAGGAAACTTACAAATATTAAAATTAAGATTGATAACTAAAAATTGATAACTAACAAATTTGTTTACAATAAAATTGAACAAAATTCAATTTAAAAATGTTTTAATAAAAATTCTCAAAATTATTTGCATATCGTTAAATCTTCAAATTTAAAGGAGACTAATAAATACTAAAATTACGATTTTGTTTATGTCGTTAAATTGATAACTAAGAAATTTGAACGAAATCGAATTGAAAAATGTTTTACTAATAATTCTGAAAATTATTTGCATATCTTTAACACTTGAAATGCTATTTTATTGAATTGGGTGCTTAAGTTGTAAGGAACTAGTTCATTAGAATTTTATGAACACTATTCATGAACTGAATGCGAGTATTTTGCGCATTTTCGGGTATTTGGAATGGGCATAATCAACATTATTAGCATTATTGTCAGGGCTCACAGTACAAAAACTGTGGACAGGCGGTAGGCAGGCGTCATTTCAGCTAAATTATGCAATGCAGAGTCAAAGGGACTCCTCAAGAGGGGTGAGGGGGGAGGGGTATGTGTTGTACTGTGGTGCCATTGGCAATGGTTATTGTCAACTAACTAACCAACCAACCAACCAAGCAGCCAACCAACCAACCCGTTCGTTGTCGTCAAATGCAAAAATCGCAAGGCGAGCTTCCTTTTCCTTTCACTGTGCTGCTGCAAAATTTCCAAAAATTCTATTATTATTAATAGAGGCAAACAAGGAAACGGGGGAGGTGTGCATCAGGCAGGGCCGTCTGTGGAGGAGCGCCAAATGGCGAAGAGGCGACCATGACGACTGCCACAGCAGCAAATGGAGAAGAGTCGTCAAGCAGGAGGTGGCGACTAAGGGGGAGCAGGAGCAGTAGCAGGAGCAGTAGCAGGAGCAGGAGCATGATGCTGTCGTGTCCGTGGTATGCGTTTGTCTTTTCGCCCCAAAAGAAGACTACAATAACCCGAAAAATGCACACAGTTTGCATTATAATGCGAAATTTTCGATTGCTCATTTGTCGCATTTACTTTTTACTATAAAAGTTTTATTGCGAGCCAACTGAAGATGGCGCGACCAACAACAACAACAACAACAACGACAACAACAACAACAACAACTACAACGACAACTACAAAATTTTACACAATGTCATCAACGTGGCTGAGAATGTTTAGGACTGGGCTGATGATGTTGCTGCTACCGGACGGCCAGGCCAGTCTGTTGGTCCGCGTACTGGTGGGCGGTATTTTTGGTCGTCTGCCCCCCCCCCCCCCCCCTTCCCTCTGTCACACTGCTTGCCTGTCTGTCTGTCTATTTCTGTTTGTATCCATGCCAGCCATGCCTCACAATTGTGTGCAATTCTTGCCGCACTAAACTTAAAGGATTACTTTTTGGCTAATTTCGGCTTGGTTTGTGCACAGGATCCTGGCATCCTGGCAAAGACGGCACAACAATTGCCTTTCGCCAGCCTTTCGCGAAGAAAGTAAGGAAACGTTGAAGCGTTCATTTCAGGAATTTCGATTGCAGTATCCCCTTTGATGTTGCACAGAAAGTTGTTGCATTCACCAAAAATCAAGCTGCCACAAAAG